>ML110258.1:69324-114839 GCA_003697995.1 Taxidea taxus jeffersonii | reverse complement strand
TTTTTATATCCTGACACTTTACTGAATTCCTGTACAAGTTCTAGCAGTTTTGGAGTGGAGTCTTTTGGGTTTTCCACATATAGTATCATATCATCTGCAAAGAGCGATAGTTTGACTTCTTCTTTGCCAATTTGGATGCCTTTAATTTCTTTTTGTTGTCTGATTGTTGAGGCTAGGGCTTCTAGTACTATGTTGAATAGCAGTGGTGATAATGGGCACCCCTGCCGTGTTTCTGACCTTAGTGGAAAAGCTCTCAGATTTTCTCCATTGAGAATGATATTTGCGGTGGGTTTTTCATAGATGGCTATGATAATATTGAGGTATGTGCCCTCTATCCCTACACTTTGAAGAGTTTTGATTAGGAAGGGATGCTGTACTTTGTCAAATGCTTTTTCAGCATCTATTGAGAGTATCATATGGTTCTTGTTCTTTCTTTTGTTAATGTATTGTATCACATTGGTTGATTTGCAGATGTTGAACCAACCTTGCTGCCCTGGAATAAATCCCACTTGGTCATGGTGAATAATCCTTTTAATGTACTGTTGGATCCTATTGGCTAGTATTTTGATGAGAATTTTCACATCTGTGTTCATCAAGGATATTGGTCTGTAATTCTCTTTTTTGATGGGATCCTTGTCTGGTTTGGGGATCAAGGTGATGCTGGCCTCATAAAATGAGTTTGGAAGTTTTCCTTCCATTTCTATTTTTTGGAACAGTTTCAGGAGGATAGGAATTAATTCTTCTTTAAATGTTTGGTAGAATTTCCCTGGGAAGCCATCTGGCCCTGGGCTTTTGTTTGTTTGGAGATTCTTGATGACTGTTTCAATCTCCTTACTGGTTATGGGCCTATTTAGGTTTTCTATTTCTTCCTGGTTCAGTTTTGGCAGTTTATATGTCTCTAGGAAAGCATCCATTTCTTCCTTGGTGTTTGCAAATTCTTTCAGTTTTTGTTTGTCCTGGAAGCGTTTTATCTCCCCTTCTATTTTCAATGATAACCAAGCTGGATATAGTATTCTTGGCTGCATGATTTTCTTGTTTAGTGCTCTGAATATATCATGCCAGTTCTTTCTGGCCTGCCAGGTCTCTCTGGATAAGTCTGCTGCCAATCTAATATTTTTGCCATTGTATGTTACAGACTTCTTGTCCTGGGCTGCTTTCAGGATTTTCTCTTTGTCGCTAAGACTTATAAATTTTACTATTAGATGATGGGTTGTGGACCTATTCTTCTTGATTTTGAGGGAGACTCTCTGCACCTCCTGGATTTTGATGCTTGTTCCCTTTGCCATATTAGGGAAATTCTCTATAATAATTCTCTCCAATATACCTTTTGCTTCCCTCTCTCTTTCTTCTTCTTCTGGAATCCCAATTATTCTAATGTTGTTTCGTCTTATGGCATCACTTATCTCTCGAATTGTCCCCTCGTGGTCCAGTAGTTGTTTGTCTCTCTTTTGCTCAGCTTCTTTATTCTCTGTCATTTGGTCTTCTATATCACTAATTCTTTCTTCTGCCTCATATATCCTAGCAGTAAGAGCCTCCATTTTTTATTGCAACTCATTAATAGATTCTTTTATTTCAACTTGGTTATATTTTAGTTCTTTTACTTCTCCAGAAAGGGCTTTTACTTCCCAGACAGGGTTTCTCTAATATCTTCCATGCTTTTTTTGAGCCCGGCTAGAACCTTGAGAATTGTCATCCAGAATTCTAGACCTGATATATTACCAATGTCTTTATTGATTAGGTCCCTAGCCTTCGGTACTGCCTCCTGTTCTTTTTTTTGTGGTGAGTTTTTCCGCCTTGTCATTTTGTCCAGATAAGAATATATGAAGGAGCAAATGACATACTAAAAGGGTGGCAAAGACCCCAGGAAAATGTACTTTAACCAAATCAGAAGAGACCCCAAATCGCAGGAGGGGGGAGAAAGGGGGTAAAAAGAAGTTCAGGAAAAAAAATTTAAAAAAGAAAACAAACAAAGAAAAAATATAAAAAAAGAAAAAAATATATATATTAGACTGGTGACTAGAACAGGGTCACCCACTTAATTTTGGGAGTATTTTGGTCTCTTAGAAGAAACTACCTCCCAAAATTTTAAAGAATGAAAAACATATACAAGGGTAAACATAATTAAGGGATGGAATATGATTATAACGATGAAAAAATTTTTTTTAAATTTCTAACAAAGGAGTTGATAAGGTAAGTTGGTTGGGAGATTAAAAAAAAGAAAGTGTAGAGAATTTGCTCAGGCTTGACTAGAGGTGTATTTTGATCTATTAGAAGAAGTTGTACCCCAAATTTTTTAGAAGAAAAGCCCTTTGTGTATACAAAGAATAAAGTTAGATACAATGAAGGATTAAAATATGACTATAATAATGAAGGTTCAGGGACACCTGGGTGGCTCAGTGGTTAAAGCCTCTGCCTTTGGCTCAGGTCATGATCTCGTGGTCCTGGGATCTAGCCCCACATCAGGCTCTCTGCTCAGCAGGTAGCCTGCCTCCTCCTCTCTCTCTCTCTCTGCCTGCCTCTCTGCCTACTTGTGATCTGTCTGTCAAATAAATAAATAAAAATCTTTAAAAAAAATAATGAAGGTTCAATAAAGTTTTTTTTAATGAAAAGTATTAAGATAAACTAGTTAAAAACATTAAAAGAGGAAAGGGTAAAAGTTAAAAAAATTAGCAGAAGAAAAAAAATTTAAAAAAATTAATTAACTTTGCAAGACTAAAGATTCACGGGGAGAAAGCCATGAATTCCATGCCTTGGTTTCTCCTCCTCTGGAATTCCGCTGTTCTCCTTGGTAAGTGAACTTGGTCTTGGCTGGATTTCTTGTTGATCTTCTGGGGGAGGGGCCTGTTGTAGTGATTTTCAAGTGTCTTTGCCCCAGGCGGAATTGTACCACCCTTGCTAGGGCCCAGGCTAAGTAATCCGCTCAGGTTCACTTTCAGGAGCTTTTGTTCCCTGAACGCTTCCTGTAGAGTTCTGGAGGACGGGAATGAAAATGGCGGCCTCCCAATCTCTGGCTCAGAGGAGCCGAGAGCTCAGGGCCCCACTCTTCAGTGCGCCTTCAGAGAAAAGTGCTTAATCACTTCCGTCTCACTGGCCTCTGGCTGCATGCAGAGCTCACCCAGCCTGTGTCCAAGCATCTCTGTCTCTGGTACACAGCTCCACGTGGAGTCTCCGAACCCTGCAGATCCCTGAGCTCTCCAGGTTGGAGTCTCCCTGGATCTTGTGGGGACCCCACGCATAGTGCACTGGCCTGTGTCACGGATTATGGTTCAAGGTAACTCTGAGTTGAGAGCTCACTCCTCGGCTCTGTCTCCACAGCCGGCTTCCCCGCTCTAATATCTGTGAGCTCTGCGACACTCAGACACCCCTGATCCTTCTGTGACCCCGCATGACCTGAGGCTACACTGTCCCCGCGAGGGCTTCACCCTGGTTTAGCCTCTGGAGCAATGTCCCTCCATGGAGCAGACTTTTAAAAGTCCTGATTTTGTGCTCCGCTGCTCTGCTGCTTGCCGGGAGCTGGCCCCTCCCCCTAGGGTCTATCTTCCTGTCGCTTTGGATTCAGTTCTCCACCAGCCCTACCTTTCAGAAAGTGGTCGATTTTCTGTTTCTAGAATTGTTGCTCTTCTTCTCTTCGATCTCCTGTTGGATTGGTAGGTATTCAGAATGGTTTGATAACTATCTAGCTGATCTCCTGCTACTTGATGTCATCTTAGCCTGCTACTTCTCTGTCATCTTGACTCCTCCCAGCTCCCTTCTGAATTTTCTTATATGTATCAATGTTCTCATCAATCTTCTAGTTCCCAGGCCTAAAAATAGTCATTCTTGACTTCCTGTCCCTTTATCTTCATAGGCAGCTATAGAAATGGGAGAAATTTTTCCTTTATCCTCCTGGGCAGCTAGGCTACATTTCCTAACCTCTAAGCAGTTACATTAATGAGCTCTGGCCAACAACACATGGGCAGAAGGGATGTTTACTACTTTCTGGGCTGGCAGTTAAAGCTTCTATAAAACCCTCTGTGCTGTCTCTCTTCCCTCATCTTCCTTTTGTATGTGGAGCAGAGACTCTTCTGGTGAGAACAATGTAGACTATGTTAGATTAGAGCCACAAGGCAGAAGGGGCCTGTGTCAATGAAGGACTACATGGATTAAATCTCTCCAAACACCCACATCATACTGAGGTGAATGAGAAATAAACCATGGTGTTAAGCCACTTAGATTTTGGGGGTTTTGTTACAGTAGCTGGCCTGTGCAGACTGATATCCCAACAGTCCCAAAGTCCTGTAAGGCCTATCTTCATAATGTGTCTCCCTCTCCCTTCCTTCCCATGCCTATTTAGACTCTCTTAGTCTCATTGCTGCTCCCCTCTCCCCTAAACTACTAAACTCCTAACACGGTTTATTAACTGGATTACCTGCTTCTACTAGTTCCTCCTCTAGTTCACCACTCATACATACAGAAAACAAATATTTCTAAGAGGATAAATGTTTTATATGCATATGTTTACAAACCTGTGTTATCCAGGGCCTTTCCCCAAAGGATGCCTTCTTTCCTCTCCTACCCTCATCCACAAAACATTCAGCATTCTTCATGGATTCATCCTTGTGATTTTTGTTTTTGTTTTTGTTTTTAAATCTTGGCTCCACCTATTCCTCCTCTTATCTCTTTAAGACTCAACTTCCTTCAAGTTTAAGGGGTTTTCCCTCCTCCAGGGAGCCTTCTGTGAATCCTTGTCTTCCTCTCTGTCTCATACCCTTGGCACTAGACATATGTTACTTTTTATACATATAGTTCCATGCCTAATGAACGTCTTCAGCCAGAACTGAGATTCTTTACTTTGGGTTCATCAATGGGATATGTGAATCTCTCAAAATTATGTTCCAAAGTCTATGTATGTGCACATGTACATTTCATTGTTTTGAAGCAGGGCTGAACTTACTGCCTTCACATGTCCCTTGTAGTGTTGCAAGTTCACGAGACTGGGATACCCGTTGTCCCTAGAAAACAATTCATGAAACAGTTATCAGAGGTCAGAAAAGCTTGGGTGGAGGAGGCAGAGTCAGCTTACATAGGAAACCCTTTGTATTCTTCCCACTTTGACAGTGACCACTGCCTGCCGAGCTTCCAGGGAGATGAGACGGGTCAGGAACTCCTGCCATAGAGTGACTCCCTGTCCCTCACACAGCCCCACATTCACCTCATTCCCTTCAGTCACACAAGGCAGGTGGTTTGTGGAGAAGACTAGAATGGACCAGAGACTGCTCCTTACCCACCTCAGAGATGCCCCGGGTAGGGGTTAGTTCTTGCCAAATGCTGGTGCAGGAGAAGAGCTCCCCTGTTCCTGGTCATTCTCCTGAGATAATTCCAGGCTAGTCAGCAGCCCATCTTTCCATTGCTGATCTCCATACTCATATGGAGTCTCTCTAAGATCCTATGATCTAGGCTGGTGGCCTTTGATGCCTGCCCTTCCCGAGGGAGCCCTAGTGTAGCTCCGCTGGACCCATCCCCTCTGCAGCTCTACTGTTTGCTCAGCACCCAATCTTGGCAGCCAGCAGAGTGTCTTGCTAGCTTTTTCTCTCTACAGCTCTTTGAATGTTTAATACATTCTTAATTAAAAGCCGGGCACCTCATCTATTTCTGCCAATTGCTTCTCTGTTGTGAAGAAGAGAGGCCTACAGGAGGTAAATGTCAACCCTGTACCCCGTCCTCCTGTCACATACACAACTACACACCTTCGTGCATGTGCATGTACACACACACACACACACACACACACACACGGCAATAGGACTCGGTGCTCTATTTACATAATTCTATTGACATTTTGAGGCTAAAATTATGTATGCTACTTTAATTTGCTGTTAAATTAAATTATGAATGTTTGGAACGTAGTAATTTCTTTTGTTCTATGAACAGATTGTTTTATATATCTGCCTATATTACCAAGTTATTAATTTAATGATTTCATAATAGCAGCTCATTCCTCTGGGTAATATAAAGGCTGAAGTGCATGCTCCATACAGCACCGGCAGACGCTGTTTGCCCTACGTGAATTGAAGGTTTTAGGAATAAAGATATTAGTTTTGGCAGGACGTTTAAGTGTGCATAGGAAAACTGGAGGGATGTGTCAGGTCAGCTCCAGCTTCCCAATCTCATTTTAAAAAGGCAAGGCATGGTCCATTGCCCATGAGACCAAATGAAAAATAATTTTCTTAAATAAAGTCAAACACCTGGCTGATGGTGGGCAAGTCTGAGAGCTGCTACCTGCCCATTTGCTCTCGCAGCTCTGGACATAGTGTAGCTTTATCTGGGCCTTTCCTCTTGCAGGTCTGTTGGGCTGTTACCCCATCAGCATCCTGACAATGTGCTGCCATGGTGACATGGCATTGGCTTCATCATCCCAGTCCTTGCGGGTAGAGGGCAAAGAGCCAGCTGCAGTGTGGCAAGGGGGATGAACCTGGATTATGGATTCAGAGGAGACTTCCTCTGGGGATTTTGGCTTGGGCTCTCTGAGCCTCACTTCCCTAATCAGTAAAATGGGGGTGCTGAGATCACTTCCCCAACCAATTCTGCAGGAGTTGTGTGGTCCAAACAGCAAATGAGATGAGGATGAGAAAATGCTTTGTAATCAGCAACAGACAGGGCTCTCCGGGGGTTGCAGTTGTGAAGGATGTGGGCAGGTATCACTAATTACCACACATAATGATAGAGCGACAATCTTCATAATTCCTCCATAGCCTCAGGCCACTTACTGCTTTCTGGGCCTCAGTTCCTCCTGTTCATATCTAAAACTAGGTGATTTCCAAAGTTCTCCCACTTCTTGTAGCTTTGGACTCTATGAGTTTTCAGGAAAAACCACCAAAACATTTCATCTTCGTTGGAAAGCCAAGATGAAGGTAGAGCCATGCAAGGAGTTATGGCACATCTGGTGGTTCAATAAACATTGAGCTCCTCTTCTTAATGGGTACTGATTTAGAGCTCAGATACAATGGTGCCCAACACAGGCACTGAGGTGATGGTCTCATGGGATTCAGATGCCTGAAAAGGTGTCCATGTTATCCCATGGTGATGGGGGCATGTGACCTTCCCAGACTGGGGCCAGGAAAGGGAACAGGAAGCCTGGGCTAAGACCTCAAGTTTGGCCATAGGTCAGCATGCAAGGAAGGCATGAGGGGTGGGAATGGCAAAGGTGTTTCAGGAAGAACACATGAGTGAGGGAGGTAGGAGAGAACAATGCAGCATGGCTGGGCCATCAAGTCTGGGGTTGCAGGAAGAAGAATGAGATACAGGCTGGAGGGAACAGCAGAGCCCGTATTTGCAGATATGGAGAGGCTCACTAAGCAAAGGGCAATTGGGGATCCACTGAAGGAAAGCATATTGATAATGCTTTAGAAGGGACAACATGTTTGCTGTGGGGAGAACAATTTGGAAGAGGTTTAGACTAGAGGCTGGGAGGCCAGTTAGGAGACTACTGCAGTAATTAAGGGGGCAGAAAATGAGGGTCTGTCTTAGGTAGTTCAGTGCACTGGGGGCAAGTACACAGATGCAGGAGGTGCTCAGAAGGTAGAATGGGTAAGGTCTCCCTCCACTAGGCTGTCAGTTAGATGAGGACAAAATATAGGAGAGCTGCAAAGGTTCAGCTAAGAGAGATCTTGAAAGTGGCCCTTTGCCCTACAGTTTTGTTCCTCTCTTCCTCTTCCATCATTTCTCAAAAGGGAACTCGGACACCAACCCCTCATCCTATGGCCAGCACACACTGGCACACATGTAAACCCATTTACTGGGTTGCACACAGTCACACATGCTCATCTCTGGCTTCTCCGTGTGCTCAGTAAGGCAGGTAAAAAGTACTCCTCTGCAGGGCTGACAAATTGCCAAGTCAAAAACAGGGTCACTGCTTACACTTTTTTCACTTGCTTTTTTTGTCCTTACATGTCCCCTCTATGAAATATTCTTGATTTCCTCAAGAAAAAAAATGAATTCCTTTATTCTGTTCTGTGTCTCCAGCCTTTGTTATCGTCTCTATTTCAATGTTAGTTTCATTGATACAGTAGTGTGTCTTCATCATTTCTGGATTCCCACTGCCTAGCACCATGTCACTTTTGAATGATTGATGAGAAATGGACCCAAGTGCACTGGATCTGATCCCTCATGAGGGGAGTTTTGGAGTACACTTCCCAACTTCCCTTGGCAAAACCCTGGATCTCCTGTCTTGAAATGTGAGATACTAAGGTACTAGAATCTGGTGCCAAGCATCCTACCCAATTATAGAGTTTGGGACCACGGAGAATTACGAAGTGGTTGCTTTTTAAATGTAAATTGATGTTGGCTCACTCATTAGTTGGAGTTGAGAAAGGTGAAGACAGAAAGGGAAAGAGAAGGAGGGTTGGCTTGGTTTAGGTGGGAGAGGGTAGCAGCTATAAAAGAGGGAAGGGATGCCTGCTTAGGCACAAGATTGAGAAATGGTGAAAAATTAAAAGGGCAGGGAAGGTGATAAGGATGGTGTGAAAGAGCTCTGGGTGACCCAAGAGCCAGAGCTGGAATGGAAGTTGAGCAGTTGAAGGTGATTTTCCCAAGCATATAGGGGAAGAAATCAGTAGAGGCTTTGTCAACTAGAATTCAGGAAGACGGAGGCCAACTATGTTGGGACATCAGGGAAGAGCTTGGACTGAAGTATCCATAAGTACAAGACATGCTTGTTTTGTTAGTGGCTGTGAACCTATGCCTGAGTCTGGTGCTTCACAGGTGATCAATAAAAGTTGAATGAATGCTAAGTGTCTGAGAACCATGCAGAGGTGGAGAAGTGTGCAGGCTTCTGGATCTGGATCTGGATCTGGATCTCAGGACTGGCTTATAGGCAAAGGAGGGTAGAGGCAGATTCACAGTCCTGGGTTGCACTTCAAGACATTTTCAGCCAGATTCCAAGAATCCTCTTGGTGGTAAATTATTGCTTCTATGCTACACATCATGGACTGAGAGAATGATGATTCAGAGGCCCTACAAGAAGGGCTCTAGGCAGGAATTGGGGTTAAGGCTGTGGGTCAGGGTCTCCTCAAGAAGGGGGTAGAAGTGGAGTGGTCTTCAGGGAAGTGTAGGGAGCCTTGATTTTTATTGCAAAACATAGGGTGTCTTCTGTGCCTCACCAGAAGTCCTCCTTTGTGGGTGACAGTGGAGGTGAGGGGGGAGGTTAGGTAGAATCCAGAGTGAAGAGTATTTGCCTTTCCACTGCCTTCAAAGAAAAAACCGGGAGACTTGTGGAGGCCATTTGGAACACCTCAAAGTCTGGAGCCCTGGGCTATTTAATGTTTCCAGCAATGAACTAGATGATGAGACAGAGCACGCTCATTAATTTCATAGATGACACACAGCTGAGGCTGGAGGGGCACCTTGGAGGATTGGATTAGAATTCAAATGGACTCCAGTAGGTCTTAGAGATTGGTCACAAACCAACAAAATGAGATGCCAGAAAGACAAGGGCAAAGTGAGGAAAAAGCAGCCACATGAATGACGAGGAGGAATGGCTTGCTGGGTCCCAGCCCTGCCCCAAACCTGAAAACTTTCTTGGCCTCCCCGCTTCATTCATCATGGCTGACATTTGCACACAGCTTACAATGAACTCACACAGTTCTCTCCTTTGAGCCTTGTGACAACCCTCAGAGAGAGGAATTGCTGTGAGTAAGTTCATGGGGCTTCAGAGATGTTAAAACCTCTGCCCAAGACCACACAGCTGATAGGTGTCAAAGCCGGATGCAAACTGACTTAGCACTTTGCAGTACTCATCTGACACTTACCTCAGAGTGCCTTACCGTGTCATCTGATCCTTGACCTCATTTGGAACTGACTTCCCCTGCTCCTTCCACTTGCCCTCAAACCAGCCCCCATTCCCTCTCTGGCATCTTATTCTTTGGGTAGCCAAGATCCTGGGGTGCATTGGTTCAACCCAATTATCAGTGCCCATGCTTATCAAGAACCTCGATTCATTCCCATTAGACTAGACTCACCCTGATGGCTTTCACATTTTGGTTCAATCCAACTATGCTCATCTGTCTTACTCAGAGACCTTGGAGGGAATTATATCATTGAGAAGGTGGAGCCACTACACCAGCCAGGCCCTCAGTTTTCTTGGCAACAGCCTCTATGTGTCTCTGGTCAGCTCACTCTCCTCAAGGTCCTCACCTCATTACTGGCCCATTTATTATTATGATGATTCTATTCAAGACAAGGTAGGGGTTATTTGGCATAAACTCCCCCAGCTCCCTCTTCTCATTATCTTTCAACCCATTCAAGTCTGCATTAACCCTCACCTTCTATCCTCTTGGCTCAGGGCAAGGAATGGTTTTCCTGGTCACTCATGTCTGCTGTGCCCACAGCCCTCCCTGTCCCACCTCCTCTGGCACACACTCCCCCAGACCCCTGCCTTAGAGGTTCCTTTCCTCCTTGTCCTCAAATGTGCTCTAGCTGGGGCCAGCTTATAACATTCTCCATAGAGGGGAAGGTGGGTGGGAGAAGCAGAGACTCCTGCTACTGGTGCCAGGGAGGTTCTGATTCTTGGGTTACGTGAGTGTTCATGGGCTTTTTACATATATCCTATCACAAGTAGTCACTATTACATAATTTAAACCATCAGATTTGATGAAAATAGCTCTCTTTCCACCACACTACAGCACCTTGCTTTTCCATTCCTTGTGAAGTTCCTGGAAGATAACCTAGCTTCTCATTTCCAACTTCATTTCTTGTTTCCTCTTTAAACTACCATTCCATGGACAGGAGCCCCTCCTGACCCCTGATATGTCTCTGTGCAGCCCACACCTCACCTGCCTTCCCCATTGCATGAATTACTCAGCTACTCATCTTCTGAAACCCCTGAGACCTAAGCCATTATTCTGTCCTGCTTCTGTCTCCCCTGAGCTCGCTGCCCAGGATCTCCTAAGAACTTTGCTGGCTCCTCTTCTTCTGCTGAGTGTGTTCGTGTCTGTAATCTCCCAGAGTCCTGTCTCAGTGTCTCCCTTCCTTTTCTTCCCACCCCTTCCCCAGACCAGGGTTCTCCCATGGGTTCACCTCCACCCACTCCCATGCTTATTGGGCTGCCATGAATCTTTCCCGTACCACAAGCCCTACTCAAACCACCACCAGGTAGCTCCCACCCAACCTGCCTCTGACTGGGCCCATTTAATTGTCACTTCTAGTTTGCTCTCCTTCTGGGTGCCAGTCCCTAGGAGTTATCTTAGATGTCTCATCTTATTTTCCCCACATCAGATTGGGGTCAACTTCCTCTCTAGACTCATGGTCTCTGTTTGTGGTCATGGTTTCCTAACTGATCCTCCTATCCTAGCCTTCCAGAGCTGATCTTGCCAACATGCAAAATGATTACTCCCTTCTGAAACTAATGATGTACTGTGTGTTGGCTAATTGAATTTAGATTTAAAAATCTCCTGCTTAAATCCTGGAATTCCTCCCTGTTACCTACAGGTCTGAGTCCAGATCCCATAGCTCGTGCACACCTAACCTGATGCCCTCTGCCTCTTTGGTGGCAATTCCTGCTCTTGCTGTACTTGGCTGCTGGCAGGCCCCAAGGGCACCAGTCTCCTCAACCTCTGTGCCCTTTCACATGCTGTACCTATGGCTCAGATGCCCTTCCCCTCATTTGCCACCTGGGAACTGTTTCTGAAATCCCCTTGCTTCCCACTGTGGGCAATGACACCATGCAGTCATTAAGAGTTCTGGTCCTGGGGCACCTGGGTGGCTCAGTCAGTTAAGCATCTGCCTTCAGCTCAGCTCATGGTCTCGAGGTTCTGGGATCGAGTCCCGCATCGGGCTTCCTGCTCAGCAGGGAATCTGCTGATCCCCCTCCCTCTGCCATTCCCTCTTTTTCTCTCTCTTTCAAATAAATAAATAAAATCTTTAAAAAAATGGAGTATGGGACCTTGAGTTGCACCACTGAGGCTCAGATCCTAGTTTTGGCCCTTCCAGCTCCATGACTTGGGTCACACAACTTGAGGCTCAATCTCCTCTTCTGTAAGATCGAAATGAGGAAAGCGTCTATTCTGTAGGATAGTTGTGAGGATTAACTAATTCCTCTGTTAAGCACCTGTCCTAGTGCTCAGTGCACAGAAAGTTCTTGCTGGCCCTTAATAATGCTGGAGGGGTCCTGTTCATCCTCTAAGACACAGGTCCAATGCCACCTGCTCTATGAAGATGTCCCTGACCTTTCAGACAGGTTTAATTTTATCACTTGTTGATTCTGAGACTATAATTATGACTGTTTATCTCTCCAAATACACCGTACATTATTTGTATTATAGTCCCTAGGATCTGAGATGGTGTTTGATGTTCAACGAACCCCTCACTCGCTCCTCAAAGAGGCTTAGTTACTTAGGGGCTACTGTGATTCTGGACACATTTTCTGATCCAATTTACTCACATACAAACTGAAGTCGTTGTGAAAGGGATGTTGAATTCTGAAAGGGGACTCTTAATTTGGAGGCAAAGTTTTTATATGAACCTAGATCCCTAAGCAATCAGGATGGAATAGGTAGAAATTAGGACTAGTCAAAAGGATGTACCTTGCTCACTGGGAGTGTGCCTGTGAACGAGAGCAGGAAGTTATTACACAGGGTACGTGGGAGCGTGTGCGTGCCTGTGCACTCTGGCCATGCTCTCTCTGTGTGGTGGGTTGCTGAGAGTTGTCTCACTGCTCTCTGCCCAAGAAGCTGATCGTGGGTAGCTGCAGCTGGCCTGGCCTGCCTCCCTAACAATGATCTCAAGGGGCAAAAGTCATGTTGCTGCAACAAAGACCAAAATGCCAGACCCTACTAGCAGGCATGTGAGAGACTCCCCGGATAGACAGGCAGGCTTTGTGGGTCTCCCAAGCACACAGGGCTTGTGTGCTGCCTGAAGGGCTGCCAGAACATTCTTGTGCCTGGGCTGGGCTTGAAGATGCTGACGCCAGCCCCTGGCGGGTGCCGATCCCACCTCTGCCTCTGCAGGCTAGGGTAAGCAGGACTGGGGCTGAGGCTCTCCACCCCAACTTCCCAGGTGGAGTAGGAGATGGGGTAGAGACTCTTTTGGGGAGTGCCGACTCTTGTCCACAGCCAGGATCTGCTCTGCGAGGCTGTGATGTGTTCTGCCTTGCCAGTTCCTGGTCTGCCCACTGTAGGCTTCGGGGTCTCCTCTCTAGCCTCCTGTAAGAGTCCCGACTGTGCCCTCGACAGGGGCTACAGAAACAGCTAGGAAAACAGTCCTGCTGTCTGCTTTCTGGCATCCACCTGTCTCATGCCACGACTGCTTCCCGTCCCCCTGGGGCTGGCACTGGCCCTTCCTTCATGGCCTTTTTGGAATTTTGTGACCTGCCTGTAGATGGCTCCTTTGGGACCACCAACCCTCAGGACCTTTTTGAGTCTCTGTCCGCCACCTGCACAATGGAGGTGTCAACCACATTCCCAGAGAAGGCCTGGACCTCATTACCTCTTTTGGGCAGGGGCAGTTTGGACATTGAACTCAGTCCTTGCATGCAACTCATCTGACATTGTCTGCTGTTTCTCCAGCATGGAACTGGCTTCCCTGCTCCCTGACACTCAGGCATAGCCTACCTCCTGGTCTGTAACTGACCCAGTGGGCTTGCATAGTATAGTGTAGCCTGGACTGTGGAGGAGATGGTCGTGAATCCCAGGCAAGAGAACACAAGAGGGAATTTGGGGCTTCTGGGTAAAGGGACCTGTCCTGGGAGGGAAACGGCAGTCTCAGCTGCATTCCCACAGCTGCCAATTAACTGTGCAAGCCGTTGAAGGTTGTAGGAAGAGGAGGAGTGTGCCCTGAGGCCATCCCAGATGCCCACCACAGCATTTGAAGCTGTGCCATGCTCAGGCCTGGCTGACTTGTCATCTTCCATGTGGCCTTGCAGGATGAAGACATTGAAGCTTGCTTCCTCCTAATGACCTTCAGCAGAGAACCCAAGTCAGCTTCTGAGGCAGACATGTCCCCGCGTCAGCCTGCCACCACCCAGGCAATTAACTGCTGCTGTAATTCTGGGTTTCTGTCCCCACGGGCCCCCCTTCCCAACAACCATGTTGAACAAGAGTCTGTATAGGAGAAGGGAAAGTGACTGTCTGGTCTGGCAGCAGAGGTGGCCAGGTCGAGAGATGACAGGAGTCTGAATGGAGAGGCTGTGTGGTTTTAATCACTACAGATGCTGTTCTGGGAGCAGAAGTGAGACAGCTCCCAGAGAGCATCCGGGGGCCATGGCACCCTGAGGATAAGTGAGGATGACATCCAGAAGACAGGATCTTCTCCCGGATCACGATCCCCCGGGGGCTGGCCTCAGGCTTTGCCAATTACCTCCCTGGCTTGTGGGGCTTGGCTCTCTGGGAAGGAGCCTGAACTAGCCCTGTGCAGGGTGCCCTGCCTGTGAGTTGGAGGGTGCCCTTATGTAAGGGGTGCTGGGAGGCTGAGGAGTGACCTCTGGGGAGCACAGATCCCTGGGGTCCCCGTTGGAGGGCTCCCTGGAGTTGTCTCCTGCCATGCGGCAGCGCAGAAGCATCCTTGGTTAATCAGAAGCCACAGCTGACCTGGGAGGACAGTCTCAGAGGAGAGAACCTATTTTGAGCTGGTGAAATGATTAGTGGTACCGATCACACATTCTCAGCCCAGACCCTCATGGCCTACTTAAAGGCAGTTGCCGACTTTCTGGGACCTGCGCACTCCCTTCTTTCCTATCCCTCCTTCTCTAGGCCAGCTGCCCTCACTTCCCTTTCTCTCTTCCTGCTCTCTCCTCCTATCTCCATGGGAAAGGAGACCCTGGAAGCCTCTGAGGACCCTAGTCTGCTCCTCCAGGAACCCTAAAGCTTTAAAATGACTCAGGAGTTTTGAAAGCTGCTTTAGGCTCCCCTCAAGCTGACCCCAGGTATATTCTACATAAGGGTGATGGTAAATACAAAAAAGAGGGAGGGGCTTGGAGGTGCTTATGGGGTGATGGAGCCAAGGGCTTTTCTTTGGAAAGTGGGGGTGCTGGGGGTGAATAAGAGAGGGAGGGGTGGAATAAGCCAAGAGAGAAGGGTCAGAGGAATTATCCTGCTCTTGGCCTGTTACCAGATTTCTCAAGGCTACAGGGGGGCATTTGTTGAGTGACCTAAAAGGCCAAGTCAAGCCATGCCCTTGGGGCACATGGAAGAGATGGCCCAGGGGCCTGGCATCTCTGGGGACATGGACTAGTGGTCTGATCCTCTGAGCATTTGTCTGGCCTGCCCGAGGAAGGCTGGGCACTATCCCTATTTGCTCACTGAAAAGAATAGCATTGAGCATCTATTATCTACTGGGCTCTGTGCTAGGTGCATAAGGTAAGTAGGGAGTAAGCAGTGCTTTCAAGGAAAAGAAGTTGGTGCTGGAATGAAAATTAACAGGGGGAGCCTACCTTAAGTTGTCAGAGGATGTGACATGGAAGCTGAGATATGAAGAATGGTTCAGGATTAGCAGAGCCAAGAGTGGAAGAGGGAAAGGTGGGTCATAGATGGAGCCTCTGAGGCCAGCAGGAGCTTGGCTCTTGGGAGCTGACAGAGAGCCCATGTAGTTGTAGAGAGGCCTGGCTGCTGGGGGATGAACAGCCTGGGCCTTCCGGGCCATGCTAGGGACTGTGGATTTTGTCCATTGAATCACAGACAGGCATGCCCTTGCAGAGACTGCTGTTCTCTGTCTGACTCACTGCTTCCCCGGGCCCTGCTCTACTGTGTCTGGCAGGGGCTTCCCCTGCAAACTGGTTTTCCAGGCTGTGTAGCTGGCTTACAAGCAGGCTTGTAGCTGGTCTTAGCCAGTGGGAGACACAGGTAGGAGCGGGGGCCCAGAGGAGCAAACTAGGGTATGTCTCCTTTGCCTTAGGCGGTGTTTTCTGACATTGGCTGCATCTCTTCTAGATTCCCAGTCCCCACTGAGTAGGTCTGCAGGAAGTCTAGGCCTGCCAGGTCTTCCTCTGCCCCACCAGCCCAGGGATGTGACTGGCTTCCTGTGTTTGCCGATCCCCGGGCTGTCCCGTTTTTCATATTTGAAGTCTTAGCCTCCTTAAACGATCTCTGTTTCAAATGCTTTACTTACTGAATACTGACAGGTGCTAGGTCCTCAAAAGGCTTTACATACACTAATTCTTTAAATACTCTATTAAAACTCTATGAAGTAGATCATACCCATTTTATAAAGAGGAAAACTAAGCCACAGAGAAGTTAAAATACATAGCTAGTGAGTAGCAAAACTGAGTGTTGAACCAGGTAGTCCAGCTCCAGAGCTTGAGTTTTTAACGTCCATACTGCAGGTTTACACTCCATGGGCCAGGTCTGAATAATGGACTGAATTAGCAAAACCCCGCTATGAACATGACTGTAGAATGAGAATGAGACTCTAGTCTGAATCCCGGCTCCCCCTGAGATGGGTTCTGTGATCTTGCATAAGTCACTTCATCATGGTGAATTTCACATGTCCTTCTGTTAACAGGATAATAAGAAAACCCAAGTTCGTAAGGGTTTTTGTAGGATCAAATGGAGTGATACATATAAAGCATTTACCACAGCCTGGCATGTAGTGGGTGCTGGATAAAGGCTAGTTTTTATTCTTTTACATTCCTGTCCTGACCTGGGAGTCCAGTGGATGAGACTGGGCAACTGGATTCCACTTTGGGTGAGACCAAGGCACCAGCAAGACTGGGGAAGGCATCCTGAGCTCCATGACCCCTGGGTCTGAGGCCTCATCTCTAACAATGCCCTTGGGTGTCTAAGTTGTCCTATTGGCTGTTAGCTGTCCCAGATTTTTGTGTTCTGGGGTGGGGGTGTTTTCTAGAAGTCTCATACTGGGCCTTCTCTTTCCATGGCTATCTGTCTTGGGAGGACCTCCTTGTGGCCTGGGAGGATTTTGCTAGACTGAGTTAGGCCAAGAACCCCCAGGTCCAGATTGTTGGGAAAATCCCAGCTTGCTGAGAACTTGAAGTGGTTCCTGTTTTTCCTTTTTGTTTTGAACCTCAACAAAATATGGAGCTCAGACACTCACACACACACTCACTTGTACATGTTCACACACACACACACACACACACACACACACTCTCTCTCTCTACTAAAATCAATGACCCAGCAGCAAACCTCAGTGAATTGCTGAGCCTTGAACAATTTCAGCCGACTGATGAAGATCCCAAATAATTTCCATTCTAATCTATGTTGCTTGACTTCTAAGGAGGTAATGGCCCCTTTGGTGACACACCGTCCTTTCTGTACACAATTTATGGCTGTGACTTGCCTTTCTGAACTGCTACAAAGTGTAGAGGAAAAACAGCCTTTGAATTACTACTAGCCATTCTCTGTGGAGATGCCGGGCCCCTGGCTCCCATCCTAGACAGCCATGGTCATGACTGGGCTGGGAGGAGGGTGGTGGGAGATGCAAGGATGAAATGGAAGAGTCTCTAAATTGGAAACCCTAAAGATGATAATGGTGTTAACAAGAATACTAGCTAACATTTATTTGCTTTATAACTGCGAAGCACCTGACAAGCATTATTTCTATACAGTCTTGTTACAGGAAATGAGATTTTCATTAGGTGACTTGTCTAGGCACATCCATTTAGTTAGCAGAGGTATTGTCATAGCTAACACCAGGCCTTCTGACTGCCGTACAATATTTCTGGTGAGTGTGTGGGATGAGGAGGTACGCAGCAATTTGCTAAGGTGATTGGAGTCTTCCTGGATGCATAGGGCATGACTCAACGTCCTTTGTTTAATCCTTGAGTTGGTTTAGTCCTCGAGTCAAATTGTTCTTTGTCCTTAAACAGGCCCAATCAGTTCTGGCCAGTCAAGTCCTAGGTGGTATCTGGGAAGATGATATAGGCTAAGAATGGATTGATTTGGGTAAGTCTGTCATTTCCAGAAAACAACCCAGGGTAGGTGCTTTGCCGAGACCTGGGAGTCTCTTAATCATTCATTAAATCTCAGCTCCTTCCTAATCTGTAAATGGGTTGCAACAGTCAAGTCATGGTGAGAATTCAGTGAAATAATTATGAAAGAGCTGAATGGGAAAGCACCAAAGAAATCTAAAGGAATCTTATTGTATCTTCCACCACCATCATCATCATCTTGTAAGAAGGAGAACATAAATCAGAAAGTACCAAAAGCATGGTAGCAACATGCTTAATTAACATGTTGCATGTTAACATGTTTCATGGAGCAACATGCTTAAAATTATCTGGCAGCTTGTTTAAAATGTGGCCTCCTGACCACACCCCTAGAGATCCTGGATCAGAAGTTCTCAGTGGAATCCAGAAATTTTTCTTCTCAATAAGCACCGATTTTGTCACAGGCTGTCAAACTTTGAGAAACTTCCAAAGAGTTATAGGACAAATTAAAGAGATTACACCTCACACGGGATTTAGTTATGGCTATGAAGCCTGTAGTCCATGGCAATACAAGTATGTAGTCCAGAAACTTCAAGTGCGTTCACTGCTGACATGTTCACTAGTGGATCAATCAATATCAGAGGCAGGGTCACCAACAGTGTGGTCCACCCAGCACCATCCAAGTGTAGGAGCAGCCTTCCTGAGTTTTCTGGTCTTATTCTATTAAGTTTCAGCCACCTAAGGTGAGCTGTTAGAACTTAGAGGTCTAATACACCCTTGTGAACTTGAATCTTGATATTGAAACAGCAGTGTTTTAAGACAAAGGAAGGAAGTATTTATTCCTATTAACACAGTACAAAGCAGTTCATCTACTTTATTAACCACAGTTAAGTCACTCAAAATGAAGTTGAAGATTTTAGACGAGCTGGAGTAAATCCAACCTCTCCTGCCACCCCCCCAAGGTTTCCTGGAAAGGGCACCTTCTGCAGCTCTTCTCCACCCTGCTATCCTGAGCTGGTGCTACTCTGTTCCTGATGATTCCAAATTACTCCTCAAGACATGACTGGTGAATTGACTTTGCAGGTTGGCTCTTTAAGGGGCCAGACTAATTTTACTACAGAAGATAAGTGAGCTGTATATAAAGAAACCCACCCAAGCAAAATGTATAGTAGAATCCAGCGTGACCTGCCAGTGAGATGTGGATTTATTTTGCTATGTGGCATCAGGGACTATCTTGCAAATCCAATTTGTGTCTGCTGATTTGCATAGAGGTTAGAAACCTCTTGGGGAAAAATACTGCAGCCACATCTGAATTTGGGGTTCAGGCATGACTGCTAAACTGCAATTGGGAGTTGGGCAGCAGAGGACAAATTCCTGGGGGGACTTGAAGCCACCTACCTGGCTGGTAGGACTGCAGGTAGGGACTCAGAGGCATCCACAGCTCAGGGGCCAGATATAGGTCTGGTGAGAGTAGGGGCTGTTATTTGAGATCCTCCTGCCCTGCTACTGTGGGGGCATATGCTGGTGCTGGGGAGGACAGGGCTTTTGGGTGTTCCTTTAAATTCTGTGGCTGGGGAAACTTGCAAGAGAGTGTAACTCAGAAGAAAAAGAACATTGATAATCTGGGATGGAACAAGGGTGGGAGGTATCTTCGGGGCTGGCATGCCCAAACTCAGAGTGGTAACTGGAGCAGGTGAGGGGCGTAGTAAGGAGGTGTGTTAGGGAAGATCAGTCAAAAATAGCCTCGGCTCTGATCTGAGATAAGTGTGGCATGAGGCGTGGGACCCCCAGAGGTAGCATCATGGAATGCGGACCTGGAAGGGGGTTGGACCCAGCATTTCTGTGGGATGAGAGGGTGGGTGGTGCAGAACAAGAGAACAGCCATCCAGCTTGCCTCATGAGATTGGGGTGTGTTGGCCTGCTTGGGCCAGGCTGGTGAAGCTGCTGTGGGCGGATTTGGCCACAGAGTACGATTTCCCTGCCAAATCCCCACTGGGCCTTTCCCTTCCCAATGTCTTTACCAGAAAGAGCAAGTTTTCTTGTTGTCTTACTTTTGAAATTATCTGTCTGTACCTGGTGTTTCTGGTTTTCTGGGCTCTCTGGTACCCAGTTGGGTATAAGACATAAGGAAAACCCAGACAACTTGCTGCAGTGTCATCCTCAAAGTCTCAAGGTCCCTACCTAGCCCACTTTCTACTTCTAAGAGTAATTTTATGATTTTCTGTTGAATTATTTCCAGAGAATTTAGTTTTATCTTGAAGAAGGGAACAAGAGAAAGTGAGCCTATGGCACCCTATCTGGGAACCACCTCTCTGTCCTGGTATGACCAGAGGAGTTGGCAAAGGAGTGGTCCTCTGTCTGAAGCTGCAGAACAGCAGTTGAAGCTGTTGGTGGCATCACAGGCAAAGGCCTGGTCATCTGGAAGAGTGCTTAGAACGGTCTCAGGTGCCTCTGTATTTGACAGGAGCCCCTGAGGCCACTGCTGGAGTGGCTGGTGTTCTAGTGGCACGTATTCTAGTGGCACATGTGCCAATGTGGCCATTCTCTGTGTCTTATCACTGAAGGAAGGTGGGATTATGAGATAGCTCAGTAAGACAATCCATCTGTCATGTGCACTTAGAGTCTTTGGGAATCATTTCTTCTAACAGAGCCACAACCCAAGTCCCTACAGAGGTCTACAGTCATGGGGGCAACTGGGGAGCTGGCTTTACATTCCAGCAACCTTTCCATCAGCTAGAAAGGAACATGCCCCTTTGATTTCTGTGATTTATTTGTCTAACCTTTACAACCAAGTTTTTACCATTTGCCTGGCATAGTGTTTGATGTTATGAGGAGAGAGAGATGGGTGAGACAGTCCCTGACTTTGGGAAGCTCACCATCTAGTGAGAGGGACATCAGCACTGATGACAAGATGTGCTATGGTACCATCAAGAGGAACTAGGGGGTCTTCACAGTGTTGGTGACCTTTTGAGTTGACATTGAAGATTCCAGCAGGAGGTCTCCAAGAAGGCAACTGAGAGAGGCAGAGGGTCTAAAAATGGAGTTTGAGGAAAAGGGCTTTTCTTCCCAGGAGCTACAGTGGATTGGAAAGTTGGATCTAGATTTAACAGTAAAGTTTCATTTGTTCATTGGCACCATGGTTGAGAGAATGACAGGCAAGGTGTTAACTCTCCTTGAGCCTTCCCTCTTGTGTCATAATGGAAACTTCTGTTCTTGTTAATGGATTTCTGGGCATCTCCAAGGAGGTACTGGTGTGACTGGGACACTTGGGGGAGGGGCAGTTGTGGCTTTCCATTGTCCTCAGTAGGGGGCTGCCAGTCATCTTGAAGTGAAGGCTGAGGGGAAATTGTCCTGCGTGGTATGAGTGTGTGTGAGGGTAGGATTGGAAGTATGTGTTGAAGTCTTGGTCTTCAAAAAAGAAGAGATGGTCTTCTTTTCCTCTCCACTGTCTGGTTTCATGCCTATACCTTGCAGGTCTCCAATGAATGGCTATTTGATGTTGATTGCCATTGGGACATATATGACAAAGGCATATTTGCTCCACACTAAAAAGATGAAGGAATCCATGTAAGTCTCCAGTACTAATAGCAGCAACTCTGTACATTCAATGCTCTTAGAGGGTTGTCCCCTGTCCCCATTAGTCCTTGCTGTGGTTGGGCTCAGGAAAGGCTCTGAAAAGAATTGGTTGCTTGAGCTCCTTCATTACCTGCCTCCTGGGCTCATCTTCTGCCATTTACCTCAGATCCAGTCATCCACAGTTCTCTCATTCCTCAGTGCCTCTGTTCATGTGGTGTGTTCTGACTGGAAGGGGGGGTCCTTCCAACCACTAGATAACTCTTACTCACCCTTTCAAGCTTATGTCAAATGTTACCTCCCCCAGGAAGCCTTTTTTGATGCCCCTCAACTGGGTTACGGGATTTCCCTTTGTATTCCCCAAGTCTGCTGTGCTTCCATCATAGTATTGAATGCAGCTGTTGCTTCTAAGTATATTCATTGCTTTACTTTTCTGTCTTTTCCCACTAGGTTGAGAGTTTCTTGGGATCAGATACTGTGTTTTGCTCATCTCTGAATTCCTAGTGCCTAGTGGAGGCTAAGCTTTGAGTCAGCATTCAACAAGTAGGTATGGAGTGCTTTCTCGGTAATAGACACAGCTTCTCTCTTGTTAAATGGGGGGCATGTACAAGAGCCCAGAGGTTCAGAGGATCTTGATGCACTTGGAAGAAGCCAGGGTACCTGGATCATTGTGATCAAGGTTCAGAGCGGTATGAGAAGAGATTGGTGAGGAAAGGGGGAGCCGGCCTGTGCAGGGTGTCCTGCCCTGTAAGCCTAGGGAGCAGATGCCAATGCTAAATTCAAGGGGTCATCTGATGGACCAAGTGTGCTGTAGATTCAGTAACGGTAGGTGTTTCTTCCGTGTCTTCTAGAATTTCAGGAGATTCTAATCACTCAGAGAGAGAGGACAAATAGTAAAAGCTGATGGGAAGGCAACTAAAATGATCAAAAGGGATGCAGGAGCAATTAGGGTTCTCAAATCTGGAATGATCAGGTTGATAGAGGATGAGATGAAAGGTTAGCTGATCATGAAAGAGCGAGGATATGTTGAAATCCTGACATCTTTGATCTAAATCCCTCCTTCTCCTCCATCCCCATAAAACTTGATGGGAGGGAATTTTAGGAGAACTAATGGGAATTCCTCTCTGCCTAGAAGTGGTATAAATTTATGCAACTCTTTATCCTCAAGAGATATTGCACACGCCAATCGTATAAATAACTTCAAGAAGGGTTTAGAAATTTCAAAGATTGAAGTTCCCTAACAAGAGGGGTGGAGTTTAGTACTTGCGGATGCCATGCCCTGAATAAGCTCCTTGCTCTCTTGTCAGAGATTAGCTGCACCAAATCTTCCAGACCTGACAGCGGCCGTTTCCCAGTTCATTTGGCCAAGCGGCTCTGCTGTTAGTTGAGTGTCCCACTCTGCAGGCATGGCAGAGTGTCCATCAGTTCTGGGCCACCTCTAAAAGGTGTCCTCAACCCATGGGCAAGAGTCTGCACTGGGCTGTGTGGGCCTGGCCCATGGGAAGGGGAGTGGGACTTGGTGATAAGCCTTGAATTTTAGTTCTAGTCCTAATTGTTTTTATCTGTTTTTATCATGGTAAAATTCACATAACACAAATCTACCTTTAAACCATTACTGAAGTGTACAATTCAGGGGCATTTAGTCCATTCTCAATGTTGCCGAACCATCACCACTCTCTAGTTTCGGAACATTTCATCACCCCAAAAGGAAATCTCATGCCTCTTAAGTAGTTACTCACCATGTGTACCCCCCCAACCCTCATGCCATCACTAATCTGCTTTCTGTCTTTATGGAATTTCTAGGATGAGTTTTACTTCCCAGGCCTATCTGGCTGACCAGGTGTTGCCTCCTTTTCTAAATGTACCTTGCTCCATTTGTCCCCCTGCTGATTGTCATAATCCAGGCACCCTGGCCTTTTGGTTTCTTACAAATGTGATTTTTGGGTCTCATGACCTGTGTGTGTACACTCACCCCTAGGCCCTTGCTTGTGCTCTGGGTAAAACATCCCACCCAAGTCCAACCTTGGCTCTGAGACTGGAATTGGGGCTCCAGCCTGAGTCCTGGCAGGGCTGGCCTGGCCCTTCTGGGGTAGGGATCAGAGACGTGCATGAAAGTGCTCAGTAAGCTGTAGAACAGTTTACCATATAGGGTTGGGAATCATTACCTGCTCCAGGAAGGGTGTTCCTCAGTAGCACATCTATGGGACTGGCTGCCTTTGGAACACAAGCATGGCCAGGTGCCACTCTCCATGAAAGTAACAAGATACGGCAGCCCCTGACACAGCCGGGGAGAACTGAAAGGAGAGGGCTTTGGCAGCACCAAGTTTTCTCATTTCGGTGTACCTGGTGCCTTATCTGTCAGCCTAGAGAGGACTGTAGGGTGGGAGTGGATGGTCTGCCAGGCCTGGGGTCCTGATTCCTGTAGACTCCTACCACCTTCATGGAGCATGATGAAGACCAGAGCGTGCATGTGAAAGAACTCTGGAATGGGGCACATTGGTGCCCAAGCCCCAAGGCAGGATGTATAATTCCAAGTTTCCAGCTCTTGGCCAGCCCTCTCCAGCCAGCATGTGTGGTGGGTGTGAGGGGCTGGATGGTGATCTCGGAGTCTTTTATTCACTCATTTATTTATTCGCTCATCATTTAGATCTATACTATTCAATATGGTAGCCACTAGCCACACATGGCTCTTGGACACTGGAAATGTGTCAGTCCAAGTTGAGATGTGCTGTAAATGTGAAATGCACACTAGATTTCAAAGACTTACTACAAAGAATGTAAACAACTCATGAATAATTTTTAAAAATATTGGTTATAAGAGAAATAATAGCATTTTGGATATATTGGGTTAAATAAAATACATTATGAAAATTAATTTCATTGCTTTCTTTTTAGTTTTTGTAATGTGACTACTAGAAAATTTATAATTTCCTATGTGATTTACATTATATTTCTGTTGTAAGGGGCTGATTTAATCATATCTGTTCCTTTGGAAGAAAGGGGGTGTGAGGCTGACAGATCTTGGTTAAAAAGCAAGCCCAGCCTGGGATTTGCCCCTTTGAATAAAATCACAGAGTGGGTGAAGCTGGTCCACAGGTCCCTAGACAGGGACTGAGTACCCCAAATCATGAATGGAGGATTTCATTACAAGCCTCTCTTGAGGGACTTAACACAATGTTTATGATTGATTAAGGCACTAAAGCTGTTCATTATTTATGTTTGCTGGTTTGTACTTCCGTGCGTCTGAATAGCGTGGGAATAGGAACTGAATAAATTACCCAGTGATGTGAGAATTCATGTAACCCACAACTCCAGTATGCTATGTGTGTGTGAGTGTGTGTGCACATTTTAATGAGATGCAATTTTGTTTCAATTTGAGAAATCCCCAAAGCTCCCCTGCTTTGTTTTCTCTTGACTCTAACATAGCAGTTTTCCAGGCAACAGCAAATGGAGAGATGATGTGAAAACATCTGGGCACAATGCTTCCAAAGTCTTTTGGGGATTTTCTTTCCTGGGGAGCTTTCTGCTGGAACACATGTCCTCCTTACACTTTAGAATTGTGGTCTTTGGGGCGCCTGGGTGGCTCAGTGGGTTAAAGCCTCTGCCTTCGGCTCAGGTCATGATCCCAGGGTCCTGGGATCGAGCCCCGCATCGGGCTCCCTCTTCAGCAGGGAGCCTGCTTCCTCCTCTCTCTCTGTCTACTTGTGATCTCTGTCTGTCAAATAAATAAATAAAATCTTAAAAAAAAAAAAAAGAATTGTGGTCTTTGTTCTTTCCTCGTCTCTGGTCGGCATTCCCTGTGGTGGATCTTTAAGACAGCACACGGTCAAACCAGGAGCCCTTGATGTTGCACGAGGACATCTCAGAGCTCCATTTGCAGGCACACAGGTAAGAACTTCCAGGTTCAGTGTCTGAAAGGCTGTAAGGCAGAGGGGAGAGATCTGGGCACTGCAAAGGATGATTCACCAGCCCTTAGGCACTGATTCATTCATACATTCATTTAGCAGCATATAGGGGACACATGCTCAGCTAACCTTGCCCTCAAATCATTCTACTGGATGAGAGAACTGTAGAAACCAAATTACAATTCAGTACTGCCACTTCTGGGAGGGAGGAACACATGTACTTCCCCCTATTTGTCCTGTTGAGTACAATGAAAAATCCTGCATATTATATATGAAACAAACATAAGTAGACTTTGAAAGGTCGAGGAAAGAAGGCACATTGTTGAAGGGCTCTTGGGACCTGAGAAAAGACCAGTCATGAATTCCCCAGGTTTTCTTATGTCTGGTATACCCCACATTTGGAGGTGCAAAAACCAACAATCCAGACAGGACAAATAGGCACAGAGAGATAAAGGAAACCCAACAAAAGCCTGGTCTTTAGCCAAAGACCCAGGAAAGAAAACTGGAAGCAATGGCTTCTACTCCTGACAAATAGCACAGGAGAGGCTCTAGCCCGTCCCCACCAGCAAAAGCTGAGTTGGGAGGCTAGACTCCCATTCTTGCCAGGCCCAAATGAGGTATACTGGTCCTCCTTGGGTGGTGTAGCCTGGGACCCAGTGAATTGTGAGGACTCGAATTACGCATCACCACCCAATGTGCGCAGCGCCACTCCCTCTTTGTGGTGCCAGGAGAGACCACCTAGAAAGAACTAAGAAGGTACTTCCCTGCACCTCCCCAGCCAGGATGGTATCAGTGGAGGCTAAGTGGGGCACCCACACTCCCCGCCCTACCCTGCTGTAAAGGTACCCCCCCCACCTGAGTCTGGGCAGGGGATCTGGACTTCTACCTCTGCCTAGCAGTAAAGAGGCAGTGCCTCCCCTTCACCTTCTAGGGTGGTTTCAGAGGAAGGTAGAACAAGAAAATGTATCCAATTTGAACAAGAGAGACAGAAAAGACTGAAAAAAATGAACAGTGTCAGGGACTTGTGGGACAAGAGCCATAACATTCGTTTACTGGAGTCCCAGGAGATTAGAAGAAAGAATTTGAGGAGATAAAGGCTGAAAACTAAATTTCGTAAAATTTAAATCCTAGAGATTCAAGAAGGTGAGTGAACCCCACGTGACAAAAGCCAATCTCAAAAAGATTATACACTGTATGATTTCATTTTATAACATTATAGAAATGAGAAAATTATGGAAATGGAGGACAGATTAGTAGTTCCCCGGGACTAAGGGAGGTGGTGGGAAGTGGATGTGTCCAAAGAAGGGCAACACGAGAGATCTTGTGATGGAAGTGTTCTGTATTTTGATTGTATCAATGTCAGCCTTCTGGTGGCGATGATGTAGGGTGGTTTTGTGAGATGTTACCATTGAGGGAAACTGTCCCCTTGTAACAGGTGCATGTAACTGTATGTGAATTTACAATTCTCTCAAGATAAAACGATTAGTTAAAGGAAATAAATACAATTCAATTTGGTAAGTGCTATCATAGAGTGATTTATAAAACTCTTTGGGAGCTCTGAGGATGGGTCGGTTACTTCTTTATGGAGGAATTGGTGAAGGTATCACAGAGCTACCAGCGGGGTCTTACAGAAAGAACTTCCACCTGCCATCTTTCGTATTTTTCACCTTCGTACTGAATTCCTTTGTGCTGATTTCACTGTTTATTTATTGATGGCTCATTAAAAGCCAGGCACTGTGTTAAACATAAACATGTGCATAGTCTAAACAAATTTTGTACAATAATTCTGGCAGACAAGTACTATTATTTACAGATATGGAACTTCTTGGAGAGGTTCAGACACTTTATCAGGGTCACTTGAATGGCAAATGGTAAAGTCGGGTTTCATACCCTAGTCTGTCTCAGACCACTATTTATAGGGCCACTGAGAGGGCTCATTTGTCATTTGTTATTTAAAAATTTTTTCCTCTTTGTTTTTTCCTTTTGTTCTTCTTCTGTCTCCTTTTGAACTAATAGTTTTAAATATTTTATTCTATCTTCTCTACTTGCTTTATAGCTTACACATTTTTGTATTTATAAAAAAGTCTTTTTTCTAGGAATTATAATATGTGTCCTTAAGTTAATCACAGTCTAACTGAAATTGATATTATACTATACTTTGTTTAATGTAAGGATCTTATAAAAAATTTAATTCCATTTACCCCTAATGTCCTTTGTTCTACTGTTGTCATGTTTTTAAATCTACATATTTTTATAACCCTCACAATACTTTATTATTACTTTGCTTCTGTCGATTTTTTTATAAAGACACTGAAAAATAATGAAGAAATTTACCCATATATTTATGATTTCTAGTGCTCTTTATTCCTTCTCATACATCCAGATTTCCTTCTGGTGTCACTTTCCAGCCTAAACAGTCTTCCTTTAGCATTTCTTGTGGTGTGGGTCTTTTGGTGTTGGATTCTTTCTGCTTTCAGTGATATGAAAATGTCTTTATTTTACCTTCTGTTTTGAAGGTTATTTTCACTGGATATGGAACCTCTGTTAAAGGTTCTTTATCCTGGGGCACCTGAGTGGCTCAGTGGGTTAAAGCTTCTGCCTTCAGCTCAGGTCGATCCCAGGGTCCTGGGATCTGCCTACTTGTGATCTCCATCTGTCAAGTAAATAAGCAAAATCTTTAAAAAAAATAAAGGTTCTTTATCCTTTCATCTTTTTAATGATACTTTTGTGTTTTCTATTCTCCATTTTTTCTGATAAGCAATAAGTTGCTATTCTTATTGGCTGTTTGCCTGTTTGCAAGACTTTTTCTCTGGCTGCTTTAGAGATTTTTAAAATTTTTGTTTCTTTGTTTTTAATCATTTAATTATGATACATCTCCATGAGGTTTTCTTTGAATTTATCCTGTGTAGGTTTTGCTGAGCTTTTTAGAAGTTTGGGTTAATGTTTTATCAGATTAAGAAAAATTTTGCCTGATATTTTATCATTTTTTCTTGACAAATTTTTAAAACAAAGTATGTTTGATTTTTCCTTTTCTTCAGGTTCCAACAAGACTCAGCATGGTATAATTATTAATTCTGCCTTTCTTTAAATTATGGATTTCTTCTGCATTAGTTTTGATTTGTTAAAATACTGCTTTATATTATTTTGATTACTGAGTCTTTGGACAACTCATTAATTTTTTACACCCAAAGCAAGGGCCTCTACTCATCTCATCTCAGACCCATCCCTTTCTCTTGGTTACTTAAGAGCTCTTTCCAATACCTATGTTGTCTGAGGGTCTATTTCTATTAACTATTTTATTTCCTATTTGTCACATTTTCCTACTTTATTGTATATTGAACAATATTTGATTATCTACTGCCCATTATGGATAATATATTCTAGAGACTCTATTTTTTTAAAAAACATTTTATTTATTTATTTGACAGAGAGAGAGATCACAAGTAGGCAGAGAGGCAGGCAGTGAGAGAAGGGGAAGCAGACTCCCCGCCAGAGAAGAGAGCCGGATGTGGGGCTCGATCTCAGGACCCTGAGGTCATGATCTGAGCCGAAGGCAGAGGCTAACCCACTGAGCCACCCAGGGGCTGAGACTTTGTTTTCTTACTCTCAAGAGTGTTAAGATGGCTCTATAAATCACTTAATCACTGGCAGATCACTTCAATTTGTGGAGACATGACTTTAGTTTCTCTCAGTTGTCTCTATTTCAGTTTTTCCCTAAGTTTGGGACTCAAATGTGGTCTCTTATTCAAGGTACGATCCTTGTGGGGCTTCAAAAGAAAGGCTTCTGGGGTTTGCCAAAGACTTCCAAATATGGTGCTTGAGCACTAAACTCTGTCTTCTCCACATGAGGTAGCTGTTGCAATATCTTTGTTAAGGACTGAATGTCCTTAACATGAACTATCAGATTCATAATATGAAGCCCTGATCCTCAAAGTGATGGTGTTTAGAGGTGGGGCTGTTTGGAGGTATGTAAGTCATGAGGGTGGAGCTCTCATGAATGGGGTTAGTACCCTTATAAGAAGAGGAAGAGATTAGAGGTCTTTCTCTTTCTGCCACATGGGAACACAGTGAGAAGATGTCTACAAACCAGGAGGAGGGCTCTCACCAGAAACCAAATAAACCTCTGGCTGCCCATACAATGAGAAATAAATTTCTGTTGTTTAAGCCACTCAGTGTGATATTTTTGTTACAGCAGACTGAACTGACTGAGACAATCTTCTTACCTCTAGCTTACCAGTTATAGCTTTCTGCTGGATTTCTTAGAACCTCGTTCAATGCACAAGCAGTTCAGAAGTCAGCTAAGATTTTGAGGGCAGTTTTTATATACATTTTATGGCTTCCCCTTTGGTGGCTCACTCTTTTCAATTTCCCTTCTCAATTTCTGGTCATTTTGACAACTCTACACTTTAATCTAACTTTGCAGCTCTGTAAGATTGTTGTTTCCTTTTGAGCTCTATTTCTTATGTGCCATGTGGACTGAGGTCTGTCTTCAGGAGAAAAAAGCCAGTTAAATGCAATTATTACTGCTATGGGTTGAATATATCTCTCAAAATTCATATGTTGAAGACTTAACTCCAGTATGTCAGAATGTGACCTTATTTAGAGGTATAGAGGTAATCAAGTTGAAATGAAGTCTTAGGGTGGCTCCAAATCCAATATGACTCCTGTCCCCCCAAAAGGGGACATTTGGACACAGACACACACATACATAGGGAGAGCTACTCATTAAGATGAAGGAGAGATGGGGGTGATGTATTTGTAAGCCAGGAGATGTCAGAGATCACCAAAAACCACCAGAAGCTAGGGGAGAGACATGGACCAGAATTTTTCTCACAGCCCTAAGAAGTACCCAATACTTCTTATATCTTGATCTCTAACTTCCAGCCTTCAGAGCAGTGAGACTCTAGTTTCTGCCTGCTTCTCTAGTCCTTCAAATAGTTATATCTTAAAAAAATATTGTCCCAAGTTTATAATTGTCATTGGCCCAGAAGTTAGATTGATATTAGCTACTCCACTATTACCAAAACCTGGAAGTCCATGAGCTAAGTTTTCAATCTTCCTTGAGTCCATGCTTGGCAACCTGCAAGCCAATATTGTTTACCCCAGAATCTAGTTCAGGGTCCCAGATCCCATTCTAGGGTCTGGTACCCCTGCCCTCTGATGGTCTATAAGAAAAATTAGGACACTGTTTGGAGGTCATTAATAGTCAAGTCAATTGGTTATGGCTGATCTTAAAATATTCTAGGTGAAAAACTCATTTTTCCTTTCCTGGGAGTGTTGCATAGGACTTCAGTTGAGCCACTATTCAAGTACTTGTACAGATGAAAAGCTGCTCTCTGTGGAAATCTGATCCTACCTGTAGGTGCTTCTGCAAACCACTTTCATGCGGGTGAGTGTAGATTCATATGTTTATGTACATGCATGTTGGTGTATTAGAGCGGAGCTAGAAGACTCCCTATTTGGAAAAGAACACAAATTAGGCTCTTTGTGTTTAAAAACACTTCAATTTTCCTTAAAATAGATTGCTCCCTTTTAGTCAATAATTGAACATATCTATTAACTTAGAGTGCTTACCTGTTAAATCTCCTGGAAGTAGCCTGACAAGGACCTTGGAGAGTTAGTCCACAGGTCATTAACCATCAATTCTTATGGATTCTCTAAATTCACTTTCTCTTTAGAGAGTTCTATTACTAGAGAGACACACTCTATACTTTATTACTTTAGCTTCCCATAGAAGTGTCTTTTCAGAGAACAGTGATATAATATTATGTCTTCAGTTTCCATCCAGTGTTGATAACAGGAAGAGTGATATGAAGAATATTCTGCAACTTTTGTATAACTACTGTTGAAGATACTGTTCATTATATTGTTCAGTGTCCTATATAAAGTCCTAGAAGAGTGGCTCTCATATTTTTCTTTTCCTTCCTTCTTTTTTTTTTTTTTAAGATTTTATTTATTTATTTGACAGAGAGAGAGGGAGCACAAGCAGGGAGAGTGGTAGGCAGGGGGAGAGGGAGAAACAGGCTCCCTGCTCAACAGGGAGCCTGATGTGGGACTCAGTCCCAGGACCCTGGGATCATGACCGGAGCTGAAGGCAGTTGCTTAACCGACAGAGCCATCCAGGCATCCCTACCCATATTTTTCTTTTTAACTCCAAATCTTTACTTCAAATAAAAGCTTATGTGGAAGCTTAATGCCTTAAAATAGGTCAATATGGTTAAAATGGAAGCTGGAGACCCTCAAGCTGTGTCTTCCTTCTTCCTCTGCTTTTCTTTCTCCACCTCCTTCTTACCCACTACCTCGCATTCCCCTACACTGTCATTTGTTAAAGATCTCCTCTGAACATAGTGTAAAAATCATTAATGTTACCTTAAGGTGGATATCATTATGGGAATTTATGCTAAGACAGACTTCATCTCATCTCAAAAGTAGTTGTGTTTATTTTCACATGGCTCAGATTTGTAACTGTGTTTCTTTTCTTGCCTTGAATGACAGGAAATTCAGGTAAATAAGATACTCAAACTTAACATTTATTCTTGTCCTAGAATAGATGCACCAATTTGCCTCATTTTTTCCAACCAAAGGTGTAAAGGGTTGAGTTTTTAAAATCCCAGTTCAAGGTATGTTATCATCCCACAGTTGTTTGTATATGAATTTGCAGGCATATATTTATTTACTCGTTCTTATTATTTTTGCATTCTGTTCTCATTCCTCATTTCCTCCACTACCACCTCCCCCATATACAACTCTATTATACTAGAATTAATGTATAACTTTCTCTTAGGATATGTTCCCACAAAAGGTATTGTTTTATGTTTGTACGTATTATATATATGATATATACAAAATATATGATATACATAGAAATTTGTTTCATACATTTCTCACCATCCACTATGTTTTCAAGACCCAAATGCAGTTCTCTGTGTAAACATAATCTACTGCTTTCAGCTACTGCATAGTACTGTATGGTGAGTATCTACCACATATTTTATGTCCTCTTTCCCAGTGACATACACTCAGGTTGCCTCCAACTCTTAGTCACTATAGATAGCATTGCAACAAGTATCTTTATGCATATGCCCTTTTGTCGCTGTAAAAGTATTACTGTGGGATATAGACATTGGAGTGGAATTTCTGGGTCATTCCATATGTATCTGTTTATTTTCACTGGGTATTGGCAGACTGTTCTTCAGAATGGCTGCACCCATCCACATTTTCACCAGCAGTGAAAAGGATACTTGCTCCTCCAAATCCTCAACAACTCTTGGCGTTACTCATTTTTATGTTTGCCAATCTGTAAAATATTTTTCATTGCTGTTTTAATTTGCATTTCTCTCATTCTTAATTATATTGAGTAGATCTTCATATGCTTATTTTAGATTATTTTGGATTTCCTGTCTATAAATGGCCTGTTTGTATCTCTTATCCATTTTCTGTTGCTGTTGGTGTTTTTGGTTATTGATTTTCAGGAGTCCCTTATATATTCCAGATTTATTATTTAGTAGAAATAATGTGAGCTACATAATCTTCCACTAGCCACATAGAATGAAAGTAAACCAATAAAATTCTTTTTAATAATGTATTTTATTTAACCTAATATATCTAAAATATTTTCATTTCAACATATAAACAGCCAGTTTTTTTTTCATACTAAGTCTTCAAAGTCCAGTTTGTATTTTATACTTACAGTACCTTTCAATTTGGACTAGCTACATTTTGAGTGCTCAATAGCCACTTGTGGCTAATGACTACTGTATTAGACAGTGAAGCTGTAGTTATGAACTATTTTTTTAGTTTTACACATTGCAAATATGTTCTTCCATTTTGATATCTGGCTATTAACTTCTTTTTTGAAGAGGTATCTTTCCTGGTCTAATATATGGTCATTTTTTATAAATCTCTATATGTACTTGAACATAGTTATTCTGTTGTATATGAGATTTTTTCTCCATAAACATGCTTTACATTTCTATATCATAATAATTTTATTGGATTGTCCTATCAGTTTTTGAGAGGAAGAGATGTAAAATCTCCCACCACAATTGTGATTTTGTCAATTTATTCTTATAATTCTGTTTCCTTTATACATTCCAGGCTATTTTGTTTATGATCTTCTTGGAGATTGCTTATTTTATAAATAGCAAATGTTCCTCTTTGCTTCATTAAATGTTTGATACTTAAAAATACCACCACATTAGCTTCATTTATTATTTCTTGGTGTATCTTTTTTCCATGACTTTATTTTAAAGCTTTCGGTTTTATTTCATTTTACGTATATTTCTTTTTAAAAAAATGTCAAATAACTCTTTAACTGAAGATGACAAAACAGCTACTGCAGATCTTTCTCTTTTTCATGGAAGTAATCTTTCCCCCCCAGATTTATTGAGATATAATTGATGTATAACATTCTATTAATTCAAAGGTGTACAACACCATAGTTATACACATGTACACACACACATTGTGAAATGATTACCATAGTAAGTTTAGTTAACATCCGTCATCTTACATGGTTATAATTTTTTTTCTTGTGATGAAAACTTTTAAGATCTATTCTCTTAACAAGTTTCAAATATATAATACAGTATTGCTAAATATAGTCACCATGCTGTACATTCTATTCCCAGGACTTACTCATATTATAACTAAAATTTTGTATCTTTTGACTACCTTCACCCATTGCCATCCTCCCCCTGCGTAACTTGACTACCTTCACCCATTGCCATCCTCCACCCCCTGCGTAACTCCCTGCTTCTGGCAAGCACTAATCTGTTCTATGTATCTGTGAGTTCAGTTTTTCAAGATTCCACATATAAATGACAGTATACAGTATTTGTCTTTTTCTGTCTGACTTGTTTCACTTGGATATTAGCTTTTTGGATGTTCTCTTTTACTACACAGACTTCCTTAATTTTTACATTTAATTTGTTCTCTTTTGTTTTACATAGTCCTAATTTACATACGAGGAAGCATATTTTTCACTCAGGGTATCTCTTTTTCTGTTTATCTCTCTCATGTACTTTGATATAAAATCATTTTGGTAAAAACTTCCTTAGAATGCACTTCTGAAGTGCTTGTATCTCTTGAAGAAAAAATTATATCAATTGGGATCTCTACTTTTGGCAAGATAGAAAAACAGGGCTCTGACTTTTGTGAAACAAATGAAAAAGAGGAATACATATGTATACACACACATATATAAACGCACACACACATTCATCTATAGGTATATGTGTATATAAATGAAACCACAGTTTTCAAGTCTTTGGACTTCTCCTAACAGGACAGTGAACTCTGAGAGATGGGAAACAATGTAATCTCTAGGATTTCCACAGCTTCTACCTAGAGAGAGATTTCAGGCTGCAGCATGGAGAGGGGGATACTACATGGAGCTCAGGGGTTTCTCTAATTGTGCATTTGGAGGTGGGAGTTGGGGGGTGCCTAAGAAGCTAGGCCAAGGAAACTTGCAGGAGGGGAGAGTAGTAATAACAGAGAGAAAAAGAGACAGATGGATCAATAGATTGATAGAGTGCTCTAAAGGTTTTTAGTAGGTCACTTATGAGTCTTCAGAAGATGTGATGAGGAAATTATTGAAGTGGAGAAAGAATGACTCAAACAGAGATGAATGAGCAAATGCCAAGTTCACACAGGACCAAGTGTAGTCTTGTTCCTGACAGAAACATGGAAAAATTTACTCACTTCAGTGAGCATTGAGTAGAGTAATTAAAAGGTCTTTGCTTCATCAATGGGGAAAAATTATGCCTAGAGTAAACGTTAGCCTAGTCTTTCTTAACAAAGCTTAAAAGGAAGACCCAGGAGATTAAAATTATTTCTATTAATGTAACTGCATCTCTGTATCTTAGACCAAAAGTCAATAGCAAAAAAAATTAAAAAATGCAATACCTAATGATGTAAAATTGGCAATGTCTAATGCCCAATTAAAAAATTACTAGGTATGAAAAGAAGCAGAAAAAGAAGCCACAATGATGAGCAAAATTAATCAATATAGACTGACTTAGAAATAATAGATGACAAATTAGTAGATAGAGATGTTAACACACTTTCTGTATTGTATTTTATATATTCAAGAAGCTTGAAGAAAAACAGGGAATTTATTTCATGTCTCATTAGAGACATGAAATATATATATATTTATTTTTTAATTTATATATTTTTATATATAAATTAATAATAAATTATATATATTTTTAATTTTTATATTTATAATTTAATATATTTTTATATTTTATATTTCATGTCTCATTAGAGACATGAAATATATATATTTTTATATTTTTAAAAGATCAAAATGGAACTTCTAGAAACAAAAAATATAATCCAATATCTATAAAGAACTCCTCAAACTCAACACCCAAAACCAGATAATCATGTCAAAAAGTGGGCAGAAGACATGAACAGACACTTCTCCAAAGAAGACATACAAATGGCTAACAGACACATGAAAAAATGTTCATCATCATTAGCCATCAGGGAAATTCAAATAAAAAACCGCATTGAGATGCCATCTCACACCAGTTAGAATGGTCAATTAACAGGACAGGAAACAACAAGTGTTGGAGAGGATATGGAGAAAGGGGAACCTTCTTACACTGTTGGTGGGACTGCAAGTTGGTGCAGCCACTTTGGAAAAGTATGGAGATTCCTCAAAAGATTGAAAAGAGAGCTACCCTATGGCCCTGCAATTGCATTGCTAGGAATTTACCCAAAAGATTCAGATGTAATGAAAAGAAGGGCCATATGTACCTCAATGTTTATAGCAGCAATGGCCACAATCATCAAACTGGAAAAAGCCAGGATGCCCTTCAACAGATGAATGGATAAAGAAGATATGGTCCACATATACAATTGAGTATTATGCCTCCATCAGAAAGGATGAATACCAACTTTTGTATCAACATGGATGGGACTGGAGGAAATTATGCTGAGTAAAATAAGTCAAGCGGAGAAAGTCAATTATCATATGGCTGCACTTACTTGTGGAGTATAAGGAATAACATGGAGGACATTAGGAGAAGAAAAGGAAAAGTAAATTGGGGGAAATTGGAGGAGTTGATGAAGCATGAGAGACTGGATTCTGAGAAACAAACTGAGGGTTTTGGAGGGGAAGGGGGGTAGTGGGATAGGTGGTCCTGGTGGTGGGTATTAAGGAGGGCACATTTTGCATGGAGCACTGTATGTGGTGCATAAACAATGAATCTTGGAACACTAAAAAAATAAAATAAAATTTAAAAAATAAACAGTAAAGCAATATAATGTTGGATATGAGGAACACACTAAGATTAGACAGTGGTAGAAAAAAAAGGTTTATGAAAAGGTCATAATAGGAACTATTCAAAACAAAACACACAGAAAAAGACTGAAAAAAAAAAAAAACCCACACCCAGAATATCAGTGAACTGTTGGATGATTTCAAGCTGTCTAATATATGTGTAAGTGGAATCCACAAAGTAGAACAGAGGTGGAGGGGATGGAAACATAATATTTGAAGATATAATAGCCCTGAAACCCTAACATAAGAAACGTAAAGAAAACTAGAGCAAGGCATATAAACAAATTAGTTAAAACTAGTTGTAAAGAGACAATCTTAAAAGTAGGCAAGAAAAAAAAAGTAATAAAGATAAAAAAGGAATAAAAAATACTGAGGAATAAAGAGGGCAACAGACTTCTCATGGGAAATAATGTAAACTACAAGAAATGAGACAATGTTTTTACAGAACTCATGGGAAAAACTATTAATCTAGGATTCTTTACCAAATGAAAGTATCTTTCAAAAATACAGGTAAAGAAAATTTCATATATATATATAGATATAGATATAGATATCTATATCATCTATCATCTATCTATCTATCTATCTATCTAATCTGGAGGAATTCATCACTGGCAGACATGAATTACAAGAATTAGGTGGAAGGAAAATGATGCCAGTGAATATTTGGATCTACACAAGGAAATTAAGGGTACCAGAAATGGTAAGTATGAGGATGAATATGCCTTTTTTCCGTATTGTTTAAATATCTCTTAAGATAATTGTTTAAAGCAAAAATAATAGTTTTGTGTATTTTTGGATATGTGTTGAGATCAATATGTGATAAAATGGCATGAACATGGGGAAAGAAATAAAATTATACTATTGTATGTTTTAATACCATACATGAATTGATATATCATTTGAAAATAGAGATAAATTAAAAATGTATTGAAATGAGAACCAAAGATTAGATAGAACAAAGAGAAACAAAAGCAAGATGGTAATTAAAGGCTAATCATACCAATAATCACATATAATGTAAATTATCTAAAGAGCCCAATCAAAAGTCAGATTATCAGATTAGATAAAAGCAAGATCCATCTCAGTATACTCTACATATAAGAAACCAACATTGAATATAGGGACATGAATGGTAAAAGGATGAATAATACACCATGCTAAAATGAATGAAAAGTTGGAGTGGTTCTACTAATATCAGACAAAGTAGGGTTCAGAGAAAATATAGTGATAAAGAAGGTTATTTATATGATTCATAATGATAAAGGGTTAGTCCATTAAGCAGACATTATAATTGTAAATACTTATGCACCTAATAACAAAGCTTCAAAACATAAAACAACCATAAGGAAAAAGATAGGTAAACCTACAATTTTACTTGGAGACTTTAGCATCCCTTTATTAATAATTGATAGGACAAGTGGAAAATCAGTAAAAATGTAGAAGACTACTTTAGTCAACATACTAAATTGGCCTGATATTCACAAAACACTAACAAAAGCAAAATGCACATTTTTTTCAAATACTTATGAGATTTTTATCAAAATAGGTCATATTCTGGGTCACAAAGCAATCGCAATATATTAAAAATAATTCAAAATTACAATGTATATTCTTTTACCAAAGGGGACTTACACTAGAAATCAATAACAGAAAGATCTTTGGAAAAATCCCCAAATATTTAGAAATTAAAATGACACACTTGTAAATAACATATGGGTAAAAAGAGTAGTAAAAAAAATTAGAAAGTATCTTGAACTGAATGAAAATATAAACACAACATGTCAAAATATGTAAAATGTTATCAAAACAAAGTTATATTAAAGTATTACAAAGCCATAGATCAACATCTTGGAAACATAGGTGAAAAAGTCCTTTGAGACAGACATGAAAAAAAATCTATAGGACTTAAAAAAAAGTTCCTAAACAAATTTTAGAAATCAAATCAAACAATTTATAAAAGCATAATACACTATGGCTAAGTGGAGTTTATTCGAGGAGCACAAGTTGGTTTCACATTAAAAATAAAAATCAATATAATCAATTAAGAAACTAAAGGGCAAAACTACATGATCATCTCAAGACATGCAGAAAAACCATTTGATATAATCCAGTACTATTCTTAACAAAACCTCCCTAAAAGCTAGGAATAGGAGCAACATATTCAACTTGATAAAGGGCATTTACAAAATTCTGACAGTTAATCCAATTTAGTAGTGAAATACTAAATGTTTTCCTCCTAAAATCAGGCACAAGGCAAGGATGCTAACTTTCAATTCAACATTGTGTAAAGGGCTTAACTGGTGCAATAAGGCAAGAAAAAGCCATAAAAATATCCAGACCATAAAGAAAGATGTAAAACTATTTTTTTCTCAGATACTGTAATTGTCTATGTAGAAAATCCTGTAGGTCTATACAAAAACAACAATGCAATGTAGCTTCCTCCAGATCATATTTTCTCAAATTATTTTTTATAATATTATTAATGGTTGCATATATAGTACTCAGATAATTCCTTTATTATCAAACAATAGGTTGCTTGAATATTTTCTAATATTATTATTAATGCTGTAGTAAATATCTCTATTAGTTTAATTTTTTCACATTTCTGTTACTCTCCATTGTGTAAATTCTGAATAATTAAAATTGGATTTCTGTGTTTAAATAAAGCTTAAATAAAATAAAAAAAATTGGATTTCTGGGTAAAAGATGATAGACATTTTTAAACTGGTGATATACATTATCAAATTTTCCCCAAGGCAGGTTGTCCTAACTATTAAATAGTATTTTGTTGTTTTAGTTCATACATTATTGTCATCTGGGTATTATGTTTTGATGATGGGATATGGATTTTTAATTTTTCCCAGTTATTCTAGCACCTAATAATAATAATAATAATAATAATAATAATAATACTGATTCCTTATTGATTTGAAGTATTATGTAAATATATTGAGATATTATATATTTTTAAGCTTCTAGATAAAATTTTCTTTTGTATCAGTACCTTCTTTTAAATGTTGTTTTAGGTTTATCATTTATATTAATAATTTACAGTGCTAGTTTCCCTCCAACTATTATTTTTCAAAATCTTTTTAATTATAAAAATAAAGCTCATCAATTAACCATTTATATAATTTATAGAATTATTTCTCCAAATAAAAAAAATTGATTGAGATTTTGTTTGTTTAATGTCATTCGACATTAAAATTTATAAATTAAGTTTGATGAAGAATTGTGCCTTTTATAATGTTGAATCTTTTAACAGGAGACATGTCTGTGTTCCCCTTATGCAAGCTTTCTCTAAGTATATGTTTGATTTCCTCTTTAGCTCCATAATGATTTAGGAAAGCATTTTCCAGTTGATTTGTTATATGTGTGCATCTGCATTGGCTTTCTAGTCTTATAATAGTGTCTAGCAGAGAGAGAGGATGATAGCTTTTTCTTCTGAATAAATTTTTGAGGTTTTCTTTAGGGTCCATTATATGGTCAACTTTCACTAATGTTCATGAACACTAGAAAAGAAGATATATTCTCTACAAACTGCCAGATTTAATGAAAAAGTTAAATCAATTTTCTTAATCACATTATCTATATTCTTCTATTTTTCCTATTTTCTCTATCAGGTCTCAAAAATACATATTAAGAAATCTCATATTAGGAGTTTTATATTACTTTATCTGCCTTATCCATTTTACTCTTTATCAATTAAGCATGGGCCTCTTTATCTAATTTATTGCATATTGCTTTGAGTTCTATTTTAATATTAATCTTATGGCCTCTGTTTTCTTTTTGTTCATATTAGTCTGGTACATCTTTGTTCATCTTTTTATTTTTAAACTTTGTGTCATTTTATTATTATTATTTTTAAATATATGTCTTGGAGATAATTTATAACTGGATTCTTTTTAAAGTTAAATCTGAATGTCTTTGAATTTCATTAGATTAGTTTATCCTATTGCTATTGATTACTATCACAGATAAGTTTTGTTCTACTTTCATCTCCTTTTTCTTGGCCATTTTTGTATTTTAGAAATATATATCATTAGTTTTACTTTTGGTAAATAAATTAATGCTTCTTTTCTTTTATTTTCTAAGTGATTACTTTTAATTAAAAGGACATACTGGTTCCTTAACTTTATCAATGTCAACCAGGTATCAATGTCTAATATTATCAAAATATCTAATATTACCAATATTATCTAATATTGCTTGTCTATTATTTACAGAGTAGTATAATTTACTTCCCTCAATTATTCTCTTACCTAGGGTATATGTTAATTTAATATGTAATGTTTAAGTTAGTTAATTACTGTGTATTTACTGTCATTTTACATTATATATTTTTTGGTAATTATTTTTTGACATTTCCTTACATTTTGTAATTTCCTTGATAGCAGGTGTTTTCATGTAAGTCTTTGTCTTAACGATTTCAGTATTTACCTATCCTTTTACAGAAAACTTTTCTTCAATATTGAGTTCTTTCTTTTTATTCACTTTTTCCTCTCAGCTGTTTTGTCTTTAATTAGCTTTTATTTCCTTCAAAAAGACTTTCTGAGTGGTATATATTTTTTTGTATGTACTTGTATATATTTAAGAATATTTTCTATTGCTATTATGTGTAACTAATAACCAGCACAGAATTCTCAGGTAATAACTCTTTTTTTACCCCCTTGAAACCTTGTTGCTATTATTCCATTATTTTTGGCATTTTAATTTACGATAAGTAAATTCTGAGATTGGTTTGCTATATTTTTTTTAGGAGAGCTATTTTATTTTCTTTGACTATATTCTTTATATGATTCTTCATTTTATTCTTAAAATTAAACATGTCATGAAGGCACTTCTCTAGATATTTTTTTCTTTGTTGTGACTCCTTTTGGTCTGGCAAATCCAGTTTTTCATATCAGGGAAGTTTTCTTCAATTGTATTTAGCTATTGGTGTTCCATCTGTTCTGTTTTGTTTTCAGGAATGTTTGTTTCCACTTACTGTCTTCCATATCCATAATATGTTCTTTTTTCTTATTTGTTTCTTTGGGCTTTTCCATTTATTAGAAAAGTCTTCTGAAACACATATTTCATAGCAATGTTTTTGTTTTGGCAGTGTCGGGACTGCTCTTTATTTACTTATTTGTTTAATTTTGACATCATATTTGAAATTTTCTTGCAATTTCTCTTTTGTTTTAAATTTTTGCATAGCATATAAATTATAACATATATAGCATATAAGTTACATGAGTTATGAATCATGATAGCAAAATGAGAACTCACAGCTGGCCTTACCATCCACTTTAAAAACTGGAGTTTTTAAAACCACTTGGGTGGCTCAGCGGGCTAAGCCTCTGCCTTCGGCTCAGGTCATGATCTCAGGGTCTTGGGATCAAGCCCCACATTGGGCTCTGTGTTCAGTGGGGAGCCTGCTTCCCCCTCTCTCTGCCTGCCTCTCTGCCTACTTATGATCTCTGTCAAATGAATAAACAAAATCTTTAAAGTAAAATAAAAAAAAACTGGAGTATCAACCATAGCTTTAAAGGTACTCCCCTGCTTGCATTTCCCCCATGGGTAATGACCATCAGCAAGTTATATTTGTCATTCCCTTATTTCTAAAAAAATAGTTTATCACAAAGTATGTATCTGAAAACAAGGTAATGTTTAATGGCTTTGTAAAACACTATTATGCAGTGTGATTTTTTCATTCAATACTGTATTTATAAAACAGATGCCAGTTTTTGTGTACAGCTATAGTTTATTCCAATTACCTGCCTTGTAACACTCCATTGTTATAATTCATTTAGCCATACTCCTGTTAATGGATATTTGGTGGTTTTCATACTTTTGATACTATGAACATTTTATTACATGTTTCCTGATGAACACTTTACAGAGTTCCTCTGGCCATATATATAGGGATAGAACTGTTGTGCTGTAGGGAATGTGCATGTTCAAAAAGCCAAACTTTTCCCAAAGTGGATGTGCCCTTTTGCATTCCCATCAGAAGTGCATGATTTCTTACTGGGGATAGTTTCTGCAGGCTTCCATTATTACTGCTGAGGAATTTACTAAAGTAGGTGATCTGTCTTTCCTCTCCAGCTTCCTTTAATGTTTTCTCTTTTCTTTAGTGTTTTTAGGTTCTGTGATTTTAGTTTTTAATTTTAGGTTTTAGAGTTTTTAGTTTACTGTGTGTCCAGGTATGAATTAAAAAAAATATCCTGTTTGCCATGTAGTTTTGAAGATATCCAAATTTCCAAGCAGTGTCTGTTCAAGGTGACTTCTGTGTGTGGTTCAGAGATAATATTTAAGTATACACTTCTAAAAAATAGACTTTTAAAAAAGATTTTATTTATTTATTTGACAAATGGAGATCACAAGTAGGCAGTAGAAGCAGGCAGAGAGAGAGGAGGAAGCAGGCTCCCTGCTGAGTAGAGAGCCTGATGCAGGGCTTGATCCCAGGGTCCTGGGATCATGACCAGAACCAAAGGCAGAAGGTTTAACCCACTGAGCCACCCAGGTGCCCCTAGACTTTGTTTTCTTTCTTTCTTTTTTTTCTTTAAGCTTTTTTATTTAAACATATAATGTAGCCCCACCACCCTCTCCCAACCCCCCTCAGCCTCCACCCCCTCAGTTTGTTTTATGACATTAAGAGTCTCTTTTGGTTTGTCTCCTTCCCGATCCCATCTTGTTTCATTTTTTCTTTTCCTACCACCTTAACCCCCACCCCCGTTGTATCTCCACTTCCTCATATCAGGGAGATCATGTGATAATTGTCTTTCTCCGATTGACTTATTTCGCTAAGCATAATACCCTCTAGTTCCATCCACATCGTCGCAAGTGGCAAGATTTCATTTCTTTTGATGGCTGCATAGTATTCCATTGTATATATATACCACCTCTTCTTTATCCATTCATCTGTTGATGGGCATCTAGGTTCTTTCCATAACTTGGCTATTGTGGACATTGCTGCTATAAACATTCGGGTACACGTGCCCCTTCGGATCACTACATTTGTATCTTTAGGGTAAATACCCAGTAGTGCAATTGCTGAGTCATAAGGTAGCTCTATTTTCAACTTTTTGAGGAATCTCCATGCTGTTTTCCAGAGTGGTTGCATTTCCACCAACAGTGTAGGAGGGTTCCCCTTTCTCCGCATCCTTGCCAGCATCTGTCATTTCCTGACATGTTAATTTTAGCCATTCTGACTGGTGTGAGGTGGTATCTCATTGTGGTTTTGATTTGTATTTCCCTGATGCCCAGTGATGTGGAGCACTTTTTCATGTGTCTGTTGGCCATCTGGATGTCTTCTTTGCAGAAATGTCTGTTCATGTCCTCTGCCCATTTCTTGATTGGATTCTTTGTTCTTTGGGTGTTGAGTTTGCTAAGCTCTTTGTAGATTTTGGATACTAGCCCTTTATCTGATATGTCGTTTGCAAATATCTTTTCCCACTCTGTCAGTTGTCTTTTGGTTTTGTTGACTGTTTCCTTTGCTGTGCAAAAGCTTTCGATCTTGATGAAGTCCCAATAGTTCATTTTTTCCCTTGCTTCCCTTGCCTTTGACGTTGTTCCTAGGAAGAAGTTGCTGCGGCTGAGGTCGAAGAGGTTGCTGCCTGTGTTCTCCTCAAGGATTTTGATGGATTCCTTTCTCACGTTGAGGTCCTTCATCCATTTTGAGTCTATTTTCGTGTGTGGTGTAAGGAAATGGTCCAATTTCATTTTTCTGCATGCGGCTGTCCATTTTTCCCAACACCATTTATTGAAGAGGCTGTCTTTTTTCCATTGGATGTTCTTTCCTGCTTTGTCGAAGATTAGTTGACCATAGAGTTGAGGGTCTATTTCTGGGCTCTCTATTCTGTTCCATTGATCTATGTGTCTGTTTTTGTGCCAGTACCATACTGTCTTGATGATGACAGCTTTGTAATAGAGCTTGAAGTCTGGAATTGTGATGCCACCAACTTTGGCTTTCTTTTTCGATATTCCTTTGGCTATTCGAGGTCTTTTCTGCTTCCATATAAATTTTAGGATTATTTGTTCCATTTCTTTGAAAAGTTGGATGGGATTTTGATAGGCATTGCATTAAATGTGTAGATAGCTTTAGGTAGCATAGACATTCACAATATTTATTCTTCCAATCCATGAGCATGGAACATTTTTCCATTTCTTTGTGTCTTCCTCAATTTCTCTCATGAGTACTTTATAGTTTTCTGAGTATAGATTCTTTGCCTCTTTGGTTAGGTGTATTCCTAGGTATCTTATAGTTTTGGGTGTAATTGTAAATGGGATTGACTCCTTAATTTCTCTTTCTTCTGTCTTGTTGTTGGTGTAAAGAAATGCAACTGATTTCTGTGCATTGATTTTATATCCTGACACTTTACTGAATTCCTGTACAAGCTCTAGCAGTTTTGGAGTGGAGCCTTTTGGGTTTTCCACATATAGTATCATATCATCTGCAAAGAGTGATAGTTTGACTTCTTATTTGCTGGTTTGGATGCATTTAATTTCTTTTTGTTGTCTGATTGCCGAGGCTAGGACTTCTAGTACTATGTTGAATAGCAGTGGTGATAACGGACATCCCTGCCATGTTTCTGATCTTAGCAGAAAAGCTCTCAGTTTTTCTCCATTGAGAATGATATTTGCGGTGGGTTTTTCATAGATGGCTTTGATAATATTGAGGTATGTGCCCTCTATCCCTACACTTTGAAGAGTTTTGATTAGGAAGGGATGCTGTACTTTGTCAAATGCTTTTTCAGCATCTATTGAGAGTATCATATGGCTCTTGTTCTTTCTTTTGTTAATGTGTTGTATCACATTGATTGATTTGCGGATTTTGAACCAACCTTGCTGCCCTGGAATAAATCCCACTTGGTCGTGGTGAATAATCCTTTTAATGTACTGTTGGATC
>ML110258.1:0-64324 GCA_003697995.1 Taxidea taxus jeffersonii | reverse complement strand
CCATGGAGCAGACTTTTAAAATTCCTGATTTTGTGCTCTGTTGTTCCGCCGCTTGCCGGGAGCCGGCCCCTCCCCCCGGGGTCTATCTTCCCGTCACGTTGGATTCACTTCTCCGCTGGTCCTACCTTTTAGAAAGTGGTCGATTTTCTGTTTCTAGAATTATTGCTCTTCTTCTCTTTGATCTCTTGTTGGATTCCTAGGTGTTCGAAATGGTTTGATAGGCTATCTAGCTGATCTCCTGCTGCCTGATGTCATCTCAGCCTGCTACTTCTCCGCCATCTTGACTCCTCCTCCTAGACTTTGTTTTCTTGGAGAAGTTTTAGTTCACAGTAAAACTTAGGGGCAAACACAGATTTCTTACATACTGGGTCTCTCCATCCCCCAAATGTATGCTCCCCCGCTATCAATACCCACACAGGAATGGTACCTCTGTCACAATTGTTGAACCTACATCGACACATTATTTTCACCCAAAGACCATAGTTTACATTAGGATTTATTCTTAGAGTTGTACATTCCAAGGGTTTTGACATTTGTAATTACATAGATCTATCATCATGGTACCATATAGAATACTTTCACTGCCCTAAAAATCCCCTATGTTCCATCAGTTCACCCTCCCAGCCTCCACCAACTTCTAGCAACCACTGGTCCTTTGACTGTCTTTATAGTTTTGCCTTTTCCAAGATCTCATATAGTTAGAATCATACAGTATGTAGTCTTTCCAGATTGACATCTTTCACTTTCTAATATATATTTAAGGTTCCTCTCTATCTTTTTGTGGCTTAGTAGCTCATTTTTTTTTTTTTTAGTGTTGAATAATAGTCCACTGTTTGATTGTACCACAGTTTATTTATCCACTCACATATTGAGGGACATCTTTTTTGCTTCCAAGTTTTGGCAATTCTGAATAAAGCTGTTATAAACATTTGTGTGCAGGCTTTTTTGAGGACATAAATTTTCAGCTCCTTTGGATGAATATCAACGAATATTATTACTGGATCATATGGCAAAAGTATTTAATTTTCTAAAAAATTACCTATTTTCCAAGCACCATTTTGTATTCCTACCAGAGATAAATGAGTGTTCTTGTGGCTGTGCATCCTTATTGGCATTTGGTGTTGTCCGCGTTTGGTTTTGGTCATTCTAAAATGTGGGTGGTGCTATGACCCTGCAATTGCACTACTGGGTATTTACCCCAAAGATACAGATGTAGTGAAAAGAAGGGCCATCTGTACCCTGTACCCTGCTGTTCATAGCAGCAATGGCCACTGTTGCCAAACTGTGGAAAGAACCAGGATGCCCTTCAACGGATGAATGGATAAGGAAGATGTGGTCCATATATACTATGGAGTCTTATGCCTCCATCAGAAAGGATGAATAGCCAATTTTTGTATCAACATGGATGGGACTGGAAGAGATTATGCTGAGTGAAATAAGTCAGAGAGAGTCAATTATTATATGGTTTCACTTATTTGTGGAGCATAAGAAATAACATGGAGAACATGGGGAGATGGAGAGGAGAGGGGAGTTGAGGGAAATTGGAGGGGGAGATGAACCATGAGAGACTATGGACTCTGAAAAACAATCTGAAGGTTTTGAAGGGGTGGGGGCTGGGAAGTTGGGTGAGCCTGGTGGTGGGTGAGCCTTATGGAGGGCACATATTGCATGGAGCACTGGGTGTGGTGCATAAACAATGAATTCTGGTACACTGAAAATAAATTAAAAAAATTAAAAATTAAAAAAAACAAAATGTGGGTGGTGGTATCTTTTTTTAAAAAATTATTTATTTACTTGAGAGAAAGAGAGTGAGAGAGAGAGCATGAGAAAGGAGAGGGTCAAAGGGAGAAGCAGACTCCCCACCGAACAGGGACATCTATGTGGGACTCAATCCTGGGACTCCGGGATTATGACCTGAGCCAAAGGCAGTAACTTAACCAACTGAGGCACCCAGGCACCGCCCCCCTCTTTTTTAAAGCATTTTGTTTATTTTGGGTGGTGGTATCTTATTATTGTTTTAATATGCAATTTCCTAATGACATATGATGTTGAGCATGTTTTCATGTTAATTTGCTACCTTGTATTTTCATTGATGAGTTGTCTGTTAAGATATTCTGTCCATATTTAAATTAAAATTTCTTTCTTATTGTTGAGTTTTAAGAGTTATTTGTGTAATTTGGATACAAGTCCTTTATAAGAAAGTCCTTTTGCAAGTATTTTTCCTGGTCTGTGGCTTTTCTTGGTAGTGTCTTTGGCAAAGCAGAATATTTTAATTTTATTGAAGTCCAGGTTATCAATTCTTTCTTTTGTGGATCATACTTTTGGTGTTGTATTTAAAAAGGCATCACCATACCCAAGGTCGTGTAGGTTTTCCTCTGTTATCATCTAGGAATTTTATTGTTTTGCATTTTACATTTAGGCCCGTGATCCACTTTGAGTTAATTTTTTGAAAGGTTTGTAATACCTATGTCTAGATTATTTATTTATGAGTTTATGTATTTATTTCTTTATTTGCATGGATGATCAATTATTCATTAATAACCAACTTTTTGTTATTACTCCTTTGTCAAAGATCAATTGACTATATTTGTGTGGGTCTAATTTTGGACTCTCTATTCTGCTCTATTGAGCTCTTTGTCTATTCTTTCACCAATATCACACTGTCTTGATTACTGTAGTTTTATATTAAGTCTTGAGGTCAAATAGTGTGACTACTCCTTAGAATCAATTTACTGATACTCACAAAACAGTTTTCGGGGATCTTGGTTGGAACTGTATTGACCTTATAGATCAAGTTGGGAGGAATTGACATCTTGACAATATTAAGTCTTCCTATCCATGAATATGGGCTATCTCTTCATTTAGTTAGTTCTTCTTTGATTTCTTTCATTAGAATTTTGTAGTTTTCCTCAAATGGATATTGTGATGTGTTGCATTTTATTTCTGATGATTCTTAACCATGGTACCTTGTTTCCTTGTGGGTTTGGGTAAAATTTTGTATTGTGAGTTCATATTTGGTTGTACTTAGTGGGTGGGAATACTAGGAACATTTGATGGGGTAATTTTCATTCAGAGAGGTTTTGTGCTTGATTCTACTAGGAATCGAGGAGCATTATTGACCTATGATAATTTCAGTCTCTTTGAAAGACTTCAGTTTAATAGATCATCAAGTTTATTTCCCCCAATTAGTATAGGGCTACAAGTTTAGTTTCTTGATTTTAATGATACAGGAATTTAATTATATGCAATCCTGTCTTGGGGTGCATGGGTGGCTCAGTTCGTTAAGCATCTGCCTTTGGCTCAGTCATGGTCCCAGCATCCTGGGATCGAGTCCCACATTGGGCTCCCTGCTCAGCAAGAAGTCTTCTTCTCCCTCTCCCTGTGCTGCTCCCTCTCTCTCTGTCAAATAAATAAGTAAAATCTTCAAAAAAATAATGTAATCCTGTCTTTATAGTCCTTAGTGTTCCTTCTCTCAAGCTGTTCTTGCTTTCTCCATTTCATGCTCTTGTGGATTATCTTTTCTTGAGAACTCAAAATGCTTTAAAAAGTGATTTTTATAATTCACTGAGGTCTAGTCCATTATAATGCTGAAAGGGTGGTAATCATTTCTATATTTTATCCATTTCTTATTTTTGTTCAATGTCTTTGAAATCTCAGTTTCTTTTCATTCTGTTTCATAAGAGGTAATGACTTGTTGGATTCTATTGAGAATACAAATTTCCTTCTGATGCCCAGAGGTGATCATTTTTCAGAGGTATGTTCTTCCACTGTGTCTTATATGCTGTTCCATTTCTCCTGTCAAACAATTTTCTTTCATTGAATTATTTTTATTCATCTTCAAAAAATTAACATCTGTATTATTCTTTTGTTAGAGGTCTGAAATAGCTTTTATTCTGTTCTTTGTCCATTTGAGGCAAAATCTCAAATCTTCACTTTCCCAGATCTAAGATTCATTGGCTGGGTTTATACATACAACCTCTAGTGTAAATTCCAAACTTTAGTAATAACCTAGAAGGCATCTTTTCACGTTGCTATCTATTTACCTGGTTCTCTGATAAGCTGAATGGATGGAATACATAAAAATATACATTCCTAGCTTTCCTGAACTTCTGATGAGTGGTTTCTAAGAGTTCTGATTAAAGAGATGTAGAAAAATTCAGGGTTTAGGGTTGGTGGCCAATAGGAGGAGGTAAGAGATCAGGCAACAGTTCTGTGGTTAAAATTCAGATCAGCACCAAAGGATGGCTCCTCACATTGATCCTTGGTATAGACCTGGGTTTCTGAGTCTCTGAGTCAGAGGACAGGCAGTGAGGGAAGCATGAAATGTCTTCCTAAATTAAAAAGTCTTTGTTTCATATGTATGCAATATTTTGCAAAGCAAAGCTTGGGTAGGTATTTTTCCCTAATACACTTCCATCTCCTTTCCTGTAAAATTCTCATAGTTTTATTGGTTGTAAATTTTATTTTTTTTTCCAGTATTTTTGTAAACATTATTTAAGAGGATATCAGAAGAGCCTGCTTTGGGTACCATGTTACCTGTAAGTCGAATAGATGGCTTTTAAATAACACAAGATAAAAAATACTTGGTACTCTGACTTAATCAGTACCATGAGCTCTTTATTTCTATCCTTAATTCTCTTTGAGAAGAGGTGCTTCAGTAGGATTTTCCAGGCTTGCTCTTCCTCAGTGAGGGCATAAAGGAAACTTAGCTGTCAGTTTGGGTGGGTGGGGAAAAAGAGACTTTCAAGTTTTTGAGGGAAATGTGGTAGGTATATCCATGTCAAATTGATATCACTAATATTTTCCTCACTTTCAAAACTGCTTGGAGATAGTCATAAACCTCTAACTTGAGCATGGATCCTTCCTTCATTCATTTATTCATCCACCCATCAATATATTGAGTTCTAGTCTAGGGTTGACATTAATTAAGGGAATAAGAGCTCCTCATGCTTCCCATGGTCATTTGAGGGTAAAAGTATTTTAATATCCAGTAATAATGTGATGGGACAAGTGCCACAGCAGACATGGGCCTAAGAAAGACAACAGAATAATTGATTCAGACTCACAGAGATATGATTTTTGAGTTGATTCCTGAAGTTTAAATCATTCAACAACAGAAGAAATAACATGCACGATGGAAAAGAGTTATTGAAGCATGGCATGTGTGAGGATTTGAAGTTTGGGATGTGTTTGTGGGAATGGAGGGGGTGGTAGACAGAAGCCAATTGATGAAGAGTCTTGCATGTTAGGTTGAAGTACCATCATTTCCCCAAGCACCTAGGTGGTCAGTGAAGGTGACTTGGTCTGCTTGAGCAGTCACAACAAATCCCATGGACTGGGGGTTTAAACAGCAAATATTTATTTCTCATAGTTCTGGACTTGGAAAGTATAAGATCAGGGTGCCAGTATGGTTGAGCTCTTGATGAAAGCCCTCTCCCTGGATATGTCTTTACATGGTCTTCCCTTGGTGTGGAGAAAGATTTGTGGGGGAGGGGGAAGAGAGAAAAAGAGAGAGAGTGAAAGAGGGAGAGAGAGAGGTCTTGAGTAACTTCCTCTTCTTATAAGGACACTAATCCCGTTGTGGTGGTCCTACCTCATGACCTTACCTAAATCTAATTACCACCTAAAGGCCCCATCTCCCTCAAATACCACTACTTTGGGGATTAGGACTTCAACATATGGAGTTTGAAGGGTCACAAATGGTCTATAGCAGAAGGATTTTACGTAGACAGTGACAACATCAGGTCTGTACTCTGATACTCAACAGCAGCTTGAAAACACAAACGGAAAACCACCTACAAGCAAAGCAAAACTATTTTTAGAGTGTTTTTTTAAAATTCAGAATACCTTTTTCTACATATCTTCTTGGGTTTGCTCTTTGAAGTCACCTGTGATAGATTATTGGCCCCATTTTAAAGATAAGAAAACAGATCAGAAAGATTGCAGACTTGCCCAAGGTGGCCCAGCTAGTAAGAGGTGGAGTGGACAAAATTTGAGAACTTGTAAGAGCACAGCTGAAGCATTCTCCCAACACTTGCCTCTGGGGTTTACCTGGTGCTATAATTTTCTGTCTTCAGTGAGGCCTGCAGCAAAGTTTAGGAAGCTGCTAATTTACTGGGGTTGTAGTAACTGGCAGAGCTCACAGGTGTAAATCCAGCCCAGTGCTCATCTGCTCTACCAGGACAGCAAGTACTCTAGATTTATGTCCCATGTGAGTGATGAGTTCTCAAGGAATGGGCTCCTTACAGAATTGAACATAAACAAAACTAGCCTTGAAAATACCATATGAAGGTGCCAAGTTGGAAAACTCAGACCTTTCAAAAATGGTTTCCAGTGTTAGAACAGGACAGTGTAGATGAAATATTTGGCTTGCATTTGAAGGTCTGCTGTTTGAAAATACTTGTATCTCTTTGGAACACCAGAATCCCACTTAGTGGATACATGAGGGTAAGTGAGAGCCCCTCCCCTCACTCCAGGTGGTATGTGCCCACTGAGTGTAAGGATGGGTAGAATCACCCATGCTCCTAAAATTGCTCTATCTCTCTTCATTTTTATAGAATCTTAGTGGTTGCATTTGGGTGACTTAAATATGGTTATGATGTGATTTTACTATATGTGTAGATGATGCTGTGTATTAACCCCTGGAATTTTTCCGACTGAACCTGGAGTTGACCTCAGGATCCATCTCAACTCACAGCTCAATCTAGGCAGCTGTAACCAGTCAGTGGGAATTGGCATCCCTGAACTATGTTGATGCCATTTTTAAAGACATATTTGAAGCATTTTGAACAATATCAGTTGCTAAGAAAACTTAAATAGACACTATTATTCTAATTACAGAAGGCATAGTTAGCCTAATCCCCATACCCCTAGAACTGAGCCCATGTGCTTGTGTGAAAGCCGGACAAGGGTGGGAGCCCACCTGCAGAGGAGCAGAGGGAGAGATGGATGAGTGTGGCCAGGGCCCAGTTTGCCAGACGGAAGAGGTTTTGGTTTCCTTTCTCTAGGAGCAGGACTCAGGGAAAGGTGAAGGTGACAGGGAGAGCTCCGACTTAGACAAAATCCCGACTCTGCTGCTCCACTGCTACAGAATGTCTGAGAGCTTCAGTCCCTCATCTGTAAAGTGGGTAAGAGTTTCTCTCCGCCTGGAGCTGTGAAGACTAAATGAGTGGCAATGGCACATCAGAATGAGTCATCACCCCAGGGGATGGCCCTGGGGGACACTGCTGCTCCTGAACCAACAAGCAGCAGCAGGGGTGATTCCTACCAGGGACCTGCCCTCTTCTTCTCCCGCTCTCGGCCCCTGCATCCTTGCAGGGTCCTACCTTGCCGGATGCTTCTCCACACCAATCTGCTTCCAAATAAGTCAATAAGTGGACAGATGAGCCAACTCGGGCATTAGAATATTTGCAAAGGGTGGCTCTCAAGACAACGGACGCATGAAATAATCTGTTTCAGCACTGGGTGAATTTGTTCCAACCAGAGAGCCATCACCAGCGTCAAAGGCGGTTAGCGTCACACTGCCTCTGTGTCTATTTCTTGTTAGCTTTCGAATGTCGAACAGTAAACACATTTCACTGTTTTGCAAACCTCTCCAAAACCAATATTCTGACAGCAGTGTTAACCATTTTTCTCCCCTCCCAGCAGCTCTTCCCACAGCTTTTCTTGTTCACTGACTCTCATTCTAAAACTTTTCAGGTTTGAGACCCTGGGAACCTGCTGAGTTCAGGAGCAGGAGCTGAGGAAGGTTCCAACAGAAGATTTTTATTCTTCATCTCCTTTCTCTTCACACAGCTAAAAATATACATTTCTCCACCCCCTCTGTCAATTCCCCTGTAATTAGGAAGTCCGCCAGGTTCTCACCTGGTGAATCTTTATCCCAGGGCAAGATATAGGGAAATAGGTGGTAAAAGTGGGTGGTGGGGGGGAAGTAAGGCTGGGGGATTGGGTGAGCCCAAGGGTTTGAGCTCAGAGATGATGGTCAGCAAAGGGGGAGGCTCATGCAAGAACGGTGGGCTCTTGTTTCTAGAGGACATGCCACTGGGAATTGCTACCCTTCCCCAGCATAGTCAGGCATCTAAGGTGCTGGGCATGTGAGTGAGACTAGGATCCTCAAGCAGCTCACTGCCTTGTACCAGAGACTGACCTAGAAACAATCACAAAGCTGTTATACATACAGGTGTTCCTGAAATGATGTTTAAATGTTAACATGGGATAACCAATGGGAGGTTGACTGACTTAATGTGTTCTTATATTTTTTTATTGCTTACCTTTTAAGTAATGAACATGTGTCCTTCAAAGATAAAAGGTGAGAAACACTAGTTTAATAAAAATTACAATACTACATAGTAAGTTTTTTAGAAATCCATTGCAAAATGGGAACCCTGAAGTTTTAAACAGAGGGAGGCCTTCTGGTTGAGGACAATTTCTGAACGAGAGTATAGTTAGTTAATTTTTTTCCCCCCAAACAGGCCCTGTTTTTTGAGGGCACGGAGAAAGTATTGCTGGAACAGAGTATGAGGTGGGGAGAGGGGAGAGGTGGTACTGGGGGGCCGGACATGGGCCGGGCTAGGAGAGCTTTATGTACCAGGCTTGGGGTGGGCATGTCTGCTCCTCAGTCTGGGGAATGGGTAGAGATGGTGGCATGAGATGGTATGTCAGGGAGAACTTAAAGCCACAAGAGAAATAAACATAGTGCAGTCTTCCTGGGGCATTAATTTTACTTGAACATCCTTGGGGAAGAAGTTGAATAATTTAGTAGCTAAGTAATTTAAAGCATGATTATAGTATTGGAACAAGCCTCTGGCTGGGTTCCAGGCCGGCCCCCTAAGGAGTAGTATGTTGGCTTTGCTCTGCCTTTGGGAGAGTCTCTTGGGAAAGTTTGAGGAAGCCTGCTGCCCTGACAGGAAGTGAAGGGAAGAGTAACCATCCTATTTGTGTTCTATAATGGTATCTTAGTGGCTGGCATGAAGAGGGAGGATGAGATTTGAGGAAAGGATGCCAGTTAGAAGGCCCTCAGGGTAGCTTATGTTAGAGAGGTTGACAGCTCCTTGGCAGTGGGAGGTGAAGGCATCTGGCAGTGGAATTGACAGGTTCCTAGATATTGCTGGAGGGTCAGGGAAAGGATAGCTGGGAGTTCAGAATGACCCCCAGGCTTCCATCATTGGTCACTGGGGGATGAGGACACCATCAACTACAAAGGAGAATTCAAGAGGAGGATGAGGTTTTATTTTTTAGATCTAGATGGAGGTAAACCTGAGACCACTCAAGGAGAGGGTTCTGAGGGGGAAGAAGAGATAGACAAAGGAGGGACCATAGTAGCGGCAACCTTAGGATGCTGGTGGAGGGAGACCTAGTAATGAGCAGACTTAGCCCCCAGCCACACCATACAACTTACATAGGGCCAGGGATCCCAAGGCACTAGAGGTCTCCAACCTTCGTTTCTTCAGTAACTCTGCCAGGATTGCACATCTCCTTGAATCTTTCTGGCAAATACCCTGTCATCTTTCAGGTCCTCTCTCTGATGGCTTCTCTCTTAAATGTAAAGGACAATTCCTTCATTGTGCCCCCCCCCCCCATACCTAAACTTTGGCACTACACTTGTAGCCCTTTGCAGAGTGCTCTGGTCTCCATGACCACTTTCTTTCATGAGACTGTGGACTCTTGTGCCCAGCTTTGCATGGAGTAGATACTCAATGAATACTTTCTGGGTGAGTAAATGAATTGTCAAAAAGGAAGAAGAAAGAAGTAGGGAAAGGAAGAGAGAAAGGAAAGAATTCTTGATCAAGAGCATGAAGCACATCAAAGAATAAAGTTGTTTAAGGGCTAAGAAGCACCTGTTTCACTTGGCAGTTGTCAGGTATCCTTGGCAAGAATAACTTACCTGCTAAGGTGTGGGCAGAAACCTATGACAACATGTTTACAATAAGGCATGAATAGGAGACACCGAGTGGAGATACTAAGTGCAGACATTTCCCTCTAAGAAGCTCAGAATAGAAGGAAATAGATAAGGTTATAATGACAAGTGACTTAGATTTGAGGAGAAGACTTGAGGGGGAGGAGCAGGTGGAGGAGAGAAGTTGATATTGTGAATGAAGGACAGCAATTGATTGAGCTGGAAGCAGGTGAAACCAAGGACAGAGGAGAAAGAGTTGGCTGTGAACCTGGAGACAGATTCCTCTTCCACTGTGAATAAGAGGTGAAGCAAAGAGGGTACAGGTTCAAGGAGATCAGGGAAAACTGAATGGGAGAGGAAATTAACAGAGCCCAATAGTTTCAAGACACAGCTGAGACAGGATAATATCACCAGACCCCCAATACCCATGGTTGTATGAATTCTCTAGCACTGCTCAGGTGTCCAGGTGCACCTGGAGTGAAGGGTGTTTGTAGGACAGGTGACACAGAAGAGTGAGGGCATGAGAAAAAAAAATGAAAGAGCCTAATGTCAGGAGAGTTGAAATATTGACCTCAGTTCTAGAGTGTAGGAAAGGAATGAGAGGGAAGGACACTAGGAGAAGATACAAGTTCCAAGAACCAAGGATCATGGAGTTGAAAAGCAGGAAGGCTGCTTTTGTTTTTTACACTCCTTTGTATATTGTTGGTTGACATATACGTTTAATAGTTTAACAGTTGCAAAGGATATAATTATTTGCATATCATAAACATACATGGGTATACACACATACATATATATCTCAAAAATAAGCTGCCCCATCATTTTTTGAGCACAGCCCATGGATTCTGATTACAATAGCAATGTTACAGTGCCATCACACACACTTAAAAAGTATATGAATAAGCTTAACCTTATCAGTTGAACAAGTAGTTAAGTGAACAATAAAAGTGAGAGAATTAACTTGACCAGGCTCTTTATTAAGATGGGAAGTTGTGGTGTGAGGGAGGGATGCTGGAGTTTCAGAGGTGAGGTAAGTCAGGTTACACCCAAGAACCGTGAGACCAGCGTGCTGGAGCGCCACCCAATTGCCTTTAAAAACATGATGGGTGATGTCTGAGTTGAGAGACAAAGGAGGACTTTGTCTCACTTGCCTGGAGGCCTCAGGGAATCTGGTCAGTCAGGCAGAAAGCACATCAAGGAGTGGCTTTAGAATCTTTCCAGTTTTTAAAAGCTGAGATCAATGTATCCCATTCTCTTCATTAAAACTTACTGCCTCAACTAGAGGGTATTATGCTTAGCGAAATAATTCAATCAGAGAAAGATAATTATCATATGATCTCCCTGATATGAGGAAGTTGAGAGGCAATGTGGGAGGTTTGGGGGATAGGAAAAGAATAAATGAAACAAGATGGGATTGGAAGGGGACAAACCAGAAGAGACCCTTAATCTCATAAAACAAACTGAGGGTTGCTGGGGGAAGGGGGTAGGGAGAGGGTGGTGGGGTTGTGGACATTGGGGAGGGTATGTGCTATGTTGAGTGCTGTGAAGTGTGTAAACCTGGCGATTCACAGACCTGTACCCCTGGGGCTAATAATACATTATATGTTAATAAAAAACAACAACAACAAAGAAGCAGCAAAAATAAAGCCACCTTAAAAAAAAAAAACTTACTGCCTCAAAGCAGTGATTTTGGACTCCTATGAGCCTCATTCATTTAGTCTTATAATAGTGCACTGCTGTGCATTGTGATTTAATAGGCATTGTGCTAGCTCTCCTTACCACAAGGCAGGCTCCTGGGTTAGGAGAATCAGAGGGCAGTGGACGAAATCCATCAAGGAGATCCCACGGAACACCAGCCTCACAGGATGCCTCACCACAAAGGGGTTCTGTAGTCAGAAGTATTTTGAAGGGGGACGCCTAGTTCACTTCACTCTCAGGAGTGTAGAATGCATATTCTTAATGTGGGAAGTTATACTTTAGCTCTCTTAAAACCATTTCTGCCACACCAACAATGTAGTTTATCACAAATTCTGTGTCAGCCAATATTCAGCATTTCTATGGTTATGGAATGTGAATCTTGTGCATTGCTGAGCCAACTAGTGTACTTTAGTGTGCTCATAACAGGGTTTATAACAGCTTAATTTTTTTAATGCCATTCTTCCTCAAAGTAAGTAACCCTACATTCCCATCTGGATCAACTTGCTCTCTATACCTGCTGTAAGGTTGCCCTCTTTTCTACCACCCTAGGATTTACCTTTCTTATTGTCCTGTGTAGAGCTCTGTTTCCTGGGATCCATATTTTCCTTTTTGGCTTCTTCCACCATATATCTAGGTGCTGTTGAGAAGACTGAATGTGTCTTTTAGGCCTAAAAATATCTTTATTCTACCTTCATGTTTGAATCATAGTTTAGATGGGAATTTAATTCCATATTGAAAAGAAATTTTGCTCAGTGTCCTATGACCCAGCAATTGCACTAGTAGGTATTTGCCCAAAGGATACAAACATAGTGACCCAAAGGGGCACCTGCTCTCTGATGTTTATATTGGCAATGTCCACAATAACCAAACTATGGAAAGAGCTCAGATGTCCACTGACAGATGAAGGGATAAAGAAGATGTAAAATATATATGTATATATATATATGTGTGTATATATATATATAATATATTTCTATTTCTATTTAGTTATATTTATACATACACACAATGGAATAGTACTCAGCCATAAAAAGTGAAATCTTACTATTTGTGATGATGTGGATGGAACTAGAAGGTATTATGCTAAGCTAAATAAGTCAATCAGAGAAAGACAATTATCATATGATTTCACTCATATGTGGAATTTAAGAAACAAAACAGAAGACCATGGGGAAAGAAAGGAAAACTAAAATAAGAGGAAATTAACTGAATTTACATAAAACAAAATTAAAAAAAAGAAATAAATTTTTCTCAGAATTTCCATGAAATCAATTGTCATTCATATTTTGTCCCTTTGGATTGTCATTTTTTCCTCTCCCCAAGAATTTAAGACATTGTCTTTACCCCTGCCAGACTAAAATTTCATGATGCAGAACCTAAATGTAGGGCTTTATTGATTGGTTGTGCTGGACAATCAGGGAGCCACTTCAGTCAGGAGATCGATATATTTTAGTTCATGGAAGAGGTTTTTGTTGCACATGTTGGACGACTTCCTTCTCTCTGTTTCTCCCTGTTTTTATCTGTTCTTTTTTTTTGGTATGCCTTTTAGATAATTGTTGAACTTCTTGGATTATCCTCTAAATTTATTTACAACTTTTAATCGTTCTTTCTAGTTTCTTCATTTTGGAAGACCTCTTTGTGATTCTATTACATTTTTAATTTTTGCTATCATATGTTAATTTTCCAAGAATTCTTTCTGTTCTTTCATTGTTCCTTTTTAAATGGAATCCTATTTTTGTTCCATTGATATGATATTTTCTCATATTAATTAAAAGATATTAACAGAAGTTTTGGAAATTCTATTCTGCTTTCAATATCGTTTCCTTTAGGTTTTTTTTTTTTCTATTCATTTTGGTTGCTGTTTTTTACATTTCATGGCTGTGATTCATGTTTAGAGCAGGGTCTTAAAAATGGTTAGAAGCACTGTGTGTGTGTGTGTGTGTGTGTGTGTGCGTGTGTGTGTGTGTTGGGGGAAAAGGACTTCTTATATGGTTTCCCTGTATAGTTATTAAGCACCAAGCAGGATATAGGTCTTTCTTTTTGGTGAGAAGATAAGAGAATTCAGTTTCTTCAGAAAGGCCTATCTTTTCCTAGAATCTCTGTCTCTGTCTCTCTACCTCTATCTGTACCATCTCTATCTCTACTTCTATCTCTATCTCCATCTCTACCTAACTGCTGTCATTCTCAAAGCTGGATGGCAAAAGGGAGCTGGGAGGTGGGTTTTTCTCACTATTCAAAATGTAGAATTTGTGACGACATGGATGGAACTAGAGGGTATTATGCTTAGCGAAATAAGTCAATCGGAGAAAGACAACTATCATATGATCTTCATTTCTGTTTTGAACCCCAAGAATCATCTGTAACGTGTGAGCTGACTTTCCCTGCAAAGACTCTTCTGCTTTGCTGAGTGTTCCTGCACTTGTATCTGAAGCTTTTCCAGTTCAGTAATTAGTAATCATAATTAGAGGACTAACCTCTGCTCTGCCATCTGGGCAGGATGGAGAATCATGTGGCTATCCAGGGTTGCAAAGTAAAAGACCCTGGAGCCTGACAGTTCCACATGTTGATTTCAACCAACCCATATCCTTTTCTTCACCCCTGCCTCACCTTGTGTTTCTGACGTAGCTGGTGCTTCCCATTGCCAAGACTTCTGGGGTCTTTGCAGGAAAAGTCAGCTCATACCTCACAGGAGTGAAAGCCCCTCTGCAGGCTTTTAGAGTGCAGCTTTCTCAACTCTGCTAAGTAAGTTGACGCACCTTTACTTGCTTTTCTCCTTGAAACAGGGAGCTGAAAGGTCTCTGTGGAGCACCCTGAAGAGTGGATGGCTCTGCTCTTTCTGTGCTCGGTTTGGAAGTAGGGATCTCAGCCGATGTTCTCAAGCCAATGGTACCATGTCCATCTCCCACAGGCGTCAGTGACTGACTTAGGCTTCCACGAGAGCTCTGACCACACTGGGGCACTGCAGGAATTGGGGCTCAGGTCCTGTTGCTCAGATATGTACTCTGTCCATACTCATTACTGGTCTCCGCTTCTTGAACTCAAGCTCAGTTGAGGTTTTTTATCTAGGTGTTTGGCATTAGCCTCTGAAACATAATAACTAATTATTATTAATAATAAAATGGCTAATTAATAGGTAACACAACAACAACAGCAACAATGGCAATAGCATAACCCCATTGTGGAGCCTGGAGTCAAGACTCGGAACAAGGTTAGCCGACTTCTTAGTCGGGGGCTGGGAAACACCCTAATCCTTCTGAGTCTCCTACAGCAAGAGGAATACAAAGCTCATTAACATCTCAGTGCATATTTCATTGCACTTTGCAGCTGGAAAGCCTGGTTATATTTAACCATCACCTTTCCAACCTTATTTGGCCACAAAATGCCTTAATGTTTATTAACAACTGTATCAGTTGGGGCCCACAGGAGATGGTTGGTACACTCAAACGGAGATAGTGTAAAGAAGTTTAATTTAGAGAAGAGCCAGGTACAAAAGTATGGGCAAGGTGTAATGGACAGGGCGTGAATTGGGACCAGCAACAATAGAGGTGCTGGCACCCAGTCCTGAACAGCAAGGAAGGCACAGGGGAATTTGGCAGATCACATTTGTCGTCCCTGTCAGTATCTGCCCAGAGTTCCCCGCTCTGTATCTCCACCGGTGCCGGTGCCTTACATTAGTCTTGGGTGGGTCGGGGGAGGGTGGGAGGGGTTGAGAACTAGCTAATACTGGGACTCTACAGCCCTGATTGTTAGATCCTGGGCTTGATCCTTACTGTATCTGCCCCCTGACACCTGCAGGAGGTGGGTGAGGAACTTCAACAGGGCGGTAGGGTCTCTTGTTCTCCAAGCATGCTCTTAATGGCATGTTCATAATTTCTAGCATGGAAGGAGGAGGAAGAGGGGTTTGAGATCTGATACCCAGTCCTAGACAAGTAGGATCCCAGGACAGAGCTCAGCCTGAGATTCAGTGTCCAAAAACCTGGCTAGAGCACTGGAATAGGAGTCACTTCTCTCGAAGCCCTGGCCTCTGGAACCAAGGGTGATGCTTAGGAAGTAGCATCCTTACCAGCAGGTAAGTGGTCAACTTGGAGAGATGAGCCAGTGAAGGGTGCTCTGGATGTAAAGCAGGCAGAAAGCAGGACAGCTCCACTGGAAGTGAGCCAGAGAAGGTGGAGCAGGAGCAGTTGTCTGGGTTTCTGGTTGCAGTGGATTTTGATGTGTTCTTTGACTAGTATGTGGGCTGGAGAAGCACTCAGGCTGCTGGACTAGAGGGTGCTGATGCTCATTTTCAGGAAGTTTCCCACTTCTGCAAGCAGCTCTTTCGCTCCTTACCTCTGCCTTGTTCTCTCCGCCTTTCTCCTTTCTGTTCATCTCCCTTTCTCCTGGTTTATTCCCTACATCCACCTCTGCCTTCGCCTGACTCTTGCTATCTCTCTTTTCTTCTGTGTTTTAGTGTCTTCTCCTTTTTGTGATACAATTTTTGTGTTAGGCTGTGCTATCTATATATTTTAAATCCCAGAGGTTTATCTGCTAATTGTATTTTTAGGGAAATAATTATACAAGTTAAGATGATTAGATAATGAAAGTGTTCTCTGGGGCTGGCCTCTTTACAAAATGATGATGGGATGGTGATGGGAATGGGGATCATTTCTACTTAAACTAGCACGATGGCACAGCTTTTACCAGAACACTTTAGAAACATCTGGGACGCAATCAGATCCAGAGGGCTAGCTCTGGGAGCTGGATCCTGGGAAAAAGAGTGGATATTTGTGGCCCCAGGAAGGCAATGATCAGGGAGCTCCATGATGTGGCTTGGGGCTTACAACCCTGTAAAATTCCTACATCCATATGAAGATTTTGAAGACACTGGAGTTTCTGAAATGTGTACACTTGTGCCTGTGTGTGTGCATGCATGCACGCGTGAGTGCGTGTGTGTGTGCGCGCGCACACACACACACACACACACACACACACACTTACGGCTTCCCTCGGGCAGAGGATTTTGTAGATACTAAATTGCTGAAACACATCAACTCTGGAATTGCTTCATTGCACACTAATGGTGGCCATAAGCTTCCTGCTCACTCACTCTTGACATATAAAAAGCATTCACAAGACACATGCTTCCTTTTCTGGGTCTGTTCATGAGCCAGCACTGGCTGCCTTGCAGGACCCTCCTGGCACTGCTGGGCCATGACAGGTGCCTGCATTCCTTTGCACCCCACAATGTGCCAAGTTCCCTAGGCAGGCGGAGATGGAATTGGAGTGCTTTTAGTCTAAGGCCGGTGAGCACTGGAAGAGGTGGTTGAGAGGGAGAGGGTCTGAGCTGGGAGGGGACAGAGGAACAAGTTCAGATCATGCTGGGTACCTGGGGGAGTAGAAAAGTGGGGCAAGGGAAAATGTGCCTCCTGCTGGGGGAATGGAGGGTCTAGAAGGAGTAATTGTGGAGGAGAGTGGAAGGGTAAGGGAGACTAATTCTGGGACCTGCCATTTTGCAATGGGAGAATTCAATGCTCAGAAGGTGAAATTACATGCCTGAGTCACATGGTCAGCAAATAGGAGGCAGGGACTCAAATTCAAGGTTCACGGTCCTCACACTGGTCCACCGTCCTCACATTAGTCCACTTTGGTCCACCCTGCCCAGGGAATAGAATTGCAATAAGGTGTAGAGTTAAACTAATCCCTCCATGACCTTTAGAAAGGATACTCCTTAAAGACCCTTAGGATAAGAAGTACCCACTTAAATGCACACTGTCACTAGGAATTTGTGATCCATTCTAGGTTTTAACCACAAGAGAGGAAGCACATTCCTTTCCAGATTTAACTAGAAGTTCTTTCACTAAACCTTAAGCCCTTCTGTACCATCCACCTTCTCATAATCCATGCCCTGTACCTGTTGTCCCACAGCCTCCTTAGGCTTTAGGTCAGTGCCCTTCGTTGTTTGACACAGGTAGCAGAGGAAGAGAGTGGTTTTACACCTAGTGTGACAGGAGAGATGCATTGCCAAAGACACAGTAGAAAGAGGGAAAGTGGCTAACAGATAACAGATTCTCATTCTTCTGACTTACTTTGTTCCCCTGACTCATTTTTAAATTGTTACAGGCACAGGCACAGAACAGCCCCAGTTCAGGGGTACTCCTGATTTCAGTGTCTCCTCGTCCTCCAGGGAGGAAAACCATGGGGCTGAATTCTTCCATAAAGTTCTGTCCTGGGTCCTGACCACTCACCCACCTTTGAGCATTCCTGGTGATGGTCCCAGAGCCCCTGACACATTCACTGCCAGCAGTTGCTGGGTTCAGCAAATAAAAATATGCAATGCTCCATGAATAAGAATTTCAGATAAAAACCAAATGCATGTGTAGCTTAAGTATGTCCCATACAATATTTAGGACACACTTACACTATGAAAGTGTTTGTGTTTACCTGAAAAGATTTATTTGGAATATCTGTAGCTGGAGATGCCATTAGCATGATTTCACTTGATTGAGTTCAGCTAGATCAGAGTTACAAGTCAAACACTCCAAGAAGTCAAACACCCCAGGGCAGGTTTGCTTCCTTAGTCTAGACTGAGCTACTATGTCTGCAATATCAAGTTCATGGAAACAAATGCACAGATGACTTTCCAGAGCCCTTTTCATAGACTTCTTTTTCCTCAGTATCAGCGAGTGTTTATTTTTCTGATGTGCAAAATAATGCATGTTCATTGTTAAAAATTAGAAATTGTGAAAGACAAGAAAGAACAAATGTTGGTGAGGATATGGAGAAAAGGGAACTCTGTGCCCTTTTGTGGGAATGTAAACTGGTGTGATCACTCCAGAGGTTCCTCAAAAAAAATTAAAAATAGAAATACCAGCTGATCCAGCAACTCCAACACCAGGCATTTACCCAAAGAAAACAAAAACATTAACCCAAAAAGATACATAGACACCATGTTTGTTGTGGCATTATTTAAAATAACCAAGAAGTGGAAGCAACCCAAGTGTCTATCCATAGATGAATGGATAAAGAAGATGTTGTCTATATATACAATGGACTATTACTCAGCCATAAAAAAGAATGAGATCTTGCCATTTGTGACAACATGGATGGACCTAGAGGATATTATGCTAAGTGGAATAAGTCAGACAGAGAAAGACAAACACCATATGATTTCACTTGCATATGAAATCTAAAAACCAAAACAAACTAATCAGACTTTTTTTTTTTTTCCCAAATAGACTCTTAAATACAGAGAAAAAAACTGGTGGTTGCTAGAGGGGAGGTGGATGGCTGTATGGGCAAAATATATAAAAGAGATTAACAGGTACAAAATTCCAATTATAAAATAAATAAATCACGGAGCTGGAAAGTATAGCACAAGGAATATAGTCAATAATAATGTGATAACGCTGTATGGTGACAGATGGTAACTACACTTACCGTGGTGAGCACTGAGTAATGCATAAAATGATCACATCCCTATGTTGTACATCTGAAACAAATACAACATTGTGTGTCAATTATATTTCAATACTGAAAATTTAGAAATTATAAACCAATTAAAAAAAAACATTCACTTTAATTGCAGCATATAGACTCTAGAGCCAGAGTTCAAATTTGAGTTCAAATCCCAGCACTTACTAGCTATGTGGTTTTAGGCAATTTCCTTAACCTCTCAGTGTTTCAGTTTTTCAATCAGTAAAATGAAGGTAATAATGGCGATTTAAGTGAGTTTTTGAGGATTAAATGTACTTGCATGTGTTCAGGTGCTTTTTAAAGTACCTGGAATATAGTAAGCCCAGTAGAAGCACTTGACAAAGTAAAATAAAAAATTTTGGGGGTTACATTATATGTTTAAATAAAGCTTAAATAAAAAAAAAGAAAAAAATAAAGCAAAAAAAAATTTCATCAGCCAGAGATAAGTATTATTGATGCCTTTTCTATGCGATTACATATGCATTCTATTATACAGGTTCATACCATAGGTTTTCCAGCATTGGACATGCCAGTTCTTCTGCCTGACATGTTCTTCTGTTATGTGGTCTGGACACTTCTCCATCAAGAGGTGGAATGAATTCCTCTCCCCTTGAACCTGGCCTCAGTTGTCCAATCAACAGATGCAGTGAAGTGATATGCTGCTACTTCCAAGGCTAGGTGAGAGGAACCCATTTGTTCTACATCCCTTCTCTGATGCAGAGCCCCTTGGGTATTTCTTCTCACAACTCACCCCCATGTTGGGGAAGTCCAGGCACATGGAGAGCCTTCCTGTGGGTGTTCTTCTCAGTGTCCCAGCAGAGTGGCCTGCTGGCAGCCAACTTTGCCCAACAGCCCATTGGGTGGGTCAGCCTAGCTGAGCCTTCAAGTGACTGCAGCCCCAGCTGCCATCCACCTGCAGCTGCATGAGAGACCCCGGAGCAAGAACCACACAACTGAGCCCAGTCAACTCACAAGGACATGAGTGATGATCATCAATTACTATGTTATTACCAAACAATTATTGTTTGGAGCCACTAAGTTGTGAGATGGTTTGTTATGCAGTGATAGAGAACTGGAAATATATTGAAGGAAAATAATCAAGATCCTAAATTTTAAATATGGACAAAGGGTATTCTGGCCACAGTTTCACAATTGCTTTCACACAATTACTTTCAAGAAAAAGGACATTTTCAAGCTGCCCTGACTGAGCAAATATATTCCATTCTCTTAGGACAAGTTAATAACCAGCCAGGCTTGAGCCCTAAGTCATTCATGCTTGAAGGCAACTTAGAGATCAACTATATTTGCTTATTTGCCCACTCGCTTGACAGATGAGAATCAGGGAGGTGAGGTGACTTCCCCAAGGCCACCTGGGCGTACACAACAGAACCTGGGCTGGACCCCAACTCTCCTGACTCCTAGTTTAGTGTCTTTTTATTGCATTGTGCTACTTGTTCATAATGATGTTTAGGGGCAGGATAGAATTGGGAGTTTCCAAAGGCCTGATGAGGATGATGAAAGGGTCTGGGGTCCCAAAGTCATTTGGGCTTCTCCACAGCTATATCCAACTCCATGCTTGTGGAGAGAACACAGCTTCTTTAAAAAGTGCCTTTTCATGTTCTCTGGTGAGGAACATGTGAACTGTCATGTGTGAAGATCAAGTCTGTGGAGAAAGGGCTTCGATGGGGGCTGGAGTGGTGGCTGTGTTGAAGGGTCAAGAGAAGTAACAGGCCTCAAGGCACCCCATTGTCCTGGGATTGAGAGGGTCTGGCAAGGGTGAAGCCCGTGGGAAGCATGGGGCAGCTGCGCCCGGGGCTTTCTGCTCACTACCATTCTAAATGAGTGGTTCAGATTCAAAGAATAGTAGTACTTGGCTGAAGTAGGAGGCAGTAATCACCATCCCAAGAGGAAGGAGATATCGGAGAGAGGTGTTCAACGAGGAGAGAATGTCAAGATGCTTGTGATGAGCTGGACTGTGTCTCCCACAATTCACATGCTGAAGTCCTACTTCCCAATGCCTCAGATGTGGCCTTATTTGGAAATAGGGTTGTTCCAGATTTAGTTAGTTAAGATGAGGTCACACGAGAGTAGGGGGGACCTCTAACCCAATATTATTGGTACCTTGGTATAAAGGAGAACTTTGGACACAGACACACACATAGAGGAAGTTACATGAGGATGAAGATGGAGGTGGGGTAATGCTTCTATAAGGCAATGAGCACTAGAAGCTGGGGGAGAGGCAGGGAACAGATTCTCCCTGAGTCCTCAGGAGGAACCAACCCTGCCCACATCTTGATCTCAGACTTGTAGCCTCCTGGACTGTGAGACAGTCACTTTCTGTAGCTTAAGCCCCCTAGTTTATGGTACTTTGCTGTGGCAATCCTAGGAAACAAATACAATGTTATGTAGTCAAACATAGAGTTTTGAGATGAAAAAATTAGATGAAAGGGGAGGGAGAGTTCATTGATTGGAGGAGGGAAGGATGGGTAAGGGTGACCTTGGCTGATGGCAAACTCCAATGGGAGAATCATAATGTAGGCCCCTGGGATTCTGGAACAAAGTCATGCCATCTGCAGTAGAAAATTATGCACCTTTCGATGAATAGTTCTTGGCATGTTACTGGATCCTGGTAGAGACAGAGCGCTTAGCCATAACCATCAAGTGACAATGCATTTGGAACTACCTATTATGAGCTGAGTTCTATCAGACCTGCCAAGTTATAAAGTCAGACAGGTCCAGTAGGCATCCACTGTGGTATAGAAATAGTACATCTGGGGTTGAGTCCAGACAGGACCAGAGGGCATGAGTAATGTGCAAGAATAGGTAGCCCAGACCTCCTCCCAGTCACCCACCACAGTTGGGCCAATGTCCTTTTTTGATTTGTGCCGATGGCCACATAGGAAAATCCCATATGTGCAGCTAGAAAAGAAGGAAAAAGCCTGACCTTGGCTTAGCTCAGTGCATGGGTACAAGTCAAAAGTGAACAGCAGTTGTGTTTCCCCCACGCTTAGGGCTGGCCTTAATAAGCACTAGAGAGAGTGTTCTCAATGGGTAGAGTTATAAGTGATATACCTGACTGCTTTCTTTTTAGGGAAGGAAAAGTGGCCCAAGGTAAGTGGCCATGGCCTGGTCGAGTCAGAATGCAAAATGAATAGAGGATCATAGGCAAGGAAGCATGGGGTAGAGGCATGTGGGGTAGACATGTGGGAATGGGCACAGAGTGTGAAGATTTTTGTATTGCACTCACCAGTACATGTATTTGTATTAACCCTCCCAGTAAGTATCCACCATCAACTGGACAACAAAGTAGGCTAAATGACTTGTTCTGTTGACATTATCCAGCCTTCATCATTTGCCACCCCAGACCGGCATAGTGGGCCCATGGTTGTAGCAGCCACAGTGTCAGAAAGGAAGAACGTGTGGCCCCAGCAGCATTTACTTCCACTTACCAAGACTGACCTAGCTACTGCTCCTTTGAATGTCCAAACTGTCATCAACAGAAACCAATTCACCAAGGCCCCATTCCTCAAGGAAATCAATTGGCTACTTAGTGGCAAGTTGACTACATTGGCCCCCTTCCATCCTGAAAAGATCAGGTGTTCCCTCTCATAAGTATAGCTACCTTTGCTGGGAATGAGTTTGCCTTTCTTGCCTGCAAAACTTCAGTTTGCATTACTATCCAGGCACTTATATACAGTGCCTGATCTCGACATATGGTATCCTACACAGTGCAGCATCCAATCAGAGGATCCACCCACATTAAAGAGATTGTTGGAGTGGGGCCATGACTGACTAGGGAATACATTGATTTTATCACATAGTGCATCACTCAGAGGCAGTCATCCTAGTGGAATGCTGGAACAACTTTCTATAGGCACAATGGAAGCCCTAGCATAGAGCGAACATTGAGAAGGGCTTCTTGGGTCATCATTCAGGATGTAGCATTTACTAAATCAGTGACCCTTATATGGTGCTATGTCTCCAATAAGAAAGATGCAGGGTTCCAGGACCCAAGGAGCAGGAAACAGGGGCAGCCCCATTTGCCATCATGACCCACAGGGAGATGTTATATGCCCTACAACTTTGGGTTCTGCAGGGTTGGAGGTTCTGATTGCTGAAGGGGTGTACACTTGCCAGGGGTCACAAGGGCACCATTGAACTATAAGTTGCACAATGCTGCCAAAGCACTTTGGACTAACTGAACAAGGAGAGGAGCAATTATACTCACAGGGGCAAATGACCTTGATCATCAGGAAGATGCAGATCTGCTTTTGCACAATTATAGCAGAAAGGAATCCAGGTGTTATGGGCTAAAGTTTGTATTTTGAATCCCTAACCTCCAGTGTAGCTATATTTGAAGAGGAGTCCTGTAAAGGTTAAGAGGTCATAAGAATGGGGCCCTGATCTCATAGGATCATTGTCCATATAAGAAAAGACATCAGAGAGCTCTCTCTCTTTGTACATACACATTGAGAAAGGGCCATGTAAACACACAACAAGAATGTAGCTGTCTATGACTTAAGGGGAGAGCTCCCATCAGACATCAACCCTGTTGGTACCTTGATCTTGGACTTCCAGTTTTCAGAATTGGAGAAAATTAATTTTTATTTTTTAAGCCACGCAGTCTGGCATTTTGTTAGAACAGTCTAAGCAGACTAACACATCAGGTGATCTACCTTGGTCTCTCTTGGTGCTCCATTTCCTCATTGTAAGTATGAATGAACATATGTATAAGGTTTTACAGGCGAGATAAACATGACACCAGGCGAGGTAGGCACAAGGCAAGATTTATTAAAGGTGCCCTCTGGCGAGGTTCCATGACTCTGGAGAGCAGAGTCGGGGAAGTCGTGCCAGGAGTGGGTTGGGGGAGTGTTTTATTGGGCCAAGGCAGGGCATGGGTTCACATCCATATATGGTAAGGTATTTGGTGATCGGAGGAGGGTCGGGAAGTCCTGATGCTCCTGTTTTCTGCATAGGTATCGGGTTACTTGTGGAGACATGACCTGGGCATAGGTCCTTATGGCAGGAGAGTTAAGGGTTAAGAAAGGGGGGGAGTGCCTGGAAGATGGCAGCCCGGTGGTCATTTCTATCGTTGCTCCTCCATTCCCAGACTGCCGACCCAACAATATACAATCAGAGACCCTACCCTAAGATGAGTGATTATTATGGGTTCATAACCCTTAGGAATGAAGATTTGGGTTATACCCCCAGGTAAGCCACCAAGACCTGCCAAAGTCTTGGTGAGATATAGCTGAGGTTGAGAAAAATTTAAAAGGGGTAGTGGAGAGGAAATTAGGTGTGGCCCCATGGTCAATTGCAATGATGGGGCAATAATTCCAAAAATGGGGCACTAATCTTCCTCTTCTGATTCTTCCTCAGGAAGAAACTTCCAGTGGAACCATGTAAGAGCTGCTGTCCAAATCAGTATGAAGTAAATGTGCTTGGTGCAAGAGGGGACTGTAGTGGTCATGTGAATGTGCCTTCTGGATCTCCAACTACAGGAAACACAGATGACCAAGTGTGCCAGTTGCTGTGCTGTAAAATCCACCATCACATTTTTGCCAAGGCCCCACTTGCCAAGGGATACTCCCAGTCAATGAATGAATGTGGAAGGTATGGTAAAGAAGGTCCATTCTTGGATGACACAGAACTGTCCGATGACTGCCACTGGCTTGAGGACTTGTAATCTTTCTTTAGACTATCATTCTAAGGATGCTTCTACCTTCTATTCCTCTGGCCTTCCTTTAGGGTTATACTGGCATCATGGTCTGGCTGTTCTCCCAGTCTTGCCTGAGTCCCCTCCCATTTTCTCTTAAAAGAGAATATCTCCCCTAAAAAATCCTTGCAAGTTTAATCTTCTCTTGACATTTTCTTCTCAGGGGACCCAGGAAAACAGTCTATTTAACCCTTCTTCATACTTCTGTAAATGGACATTTTATTAAACATCTCTTCAAATATCCCAACTAAGGGTGACCTCTGTTTTCTGCTGGGACCTTGACTGATATAGATCATTATAAACTATATATACTATAGCATTTCAGAGAAGAGAAAGCAGTGTTAGACACTGTGGTGAGAATACGAAACAAAGAAGTAGGTTCTGAAATATGGGGTAGATCTGGGGTTGGAGATTGGCATTTCAGATAGGGTTGTGTGTGTGTGTGTGTGTGTGTGTGTGCGCGTGCGCGCATGCTCGCTCAGCATAAGCAAAGGTATTAGGGAAGAGACAAGCACTGGTAGCATGATCTTTCCAAGAGTCCACACTTTTTTCCCAAGGAGCTCCAACTGTCATACGAGAGGAAATCCATTAAAATACTCACTTCTCCACTTTCACTGCTTAGGATTCCAGCAGAAGCTTCATCTTTTCCCTGTCACCTCATTGCATGTGTCTTCCTCTGTGCATCTAGGAACTCTTGTTCAATCAGAGCAAAAGCAATTGTCAAGGTCAGATGGGAGTCCAAGAAAAGCACATGAAAAGCAGGGAAAGGAAGACAGGAAGAATGAATGCCTTGAAGTTCTGGGCCCAAGGGCTCAGGGATTTGGGACTGAATTGGGATAGCTCCATTTCTTCGGAGCCAAAGAGCCTAGTAGTTTCCTTCAGAATTCAGAGGGCGATGGAAGGTGGGTTCGGCCAGAGGCATAGAAAACAGAGTCAGGGGATACACAGATATTCAGGTAGAACCTTCTATAATTAAGATATTTTTAATCCAAACTTTCTTACTATCGGGGAAAACTGCATTCTGTTTATGCATTAACTTAACACAGATTTACAGAGTACCTACCACATGCTGGGAACTGTTCAAGGCACTGAGGATACACTATTAAACAAGACAGATGAAAAATCCCTCTCCTGGTGGAGCTTGCATTGTAGTGGGGGGGAGGCAGAAAAAAATAGGTAAACCAGTAAAGTAAATAGCATGTCAGAGGGTGGTAAGTGCTACAGAGTAAAGCAAATCAGGAAGAGGAATAGATTGTGCATGCGTCTGGTTGGGCAGTGAGGGAAGCCCGTGTGGGCAAAGTAACAAAGAGCAGGGATTTAAAGGAGGGGAAGGAGCCAGCCCCATGGATTCCTTGCAGGGTGGTTCATGCAGCAGAAATAGTACAAAGACCTGAAAACAGGGCTGTGCTTGGTGCTCTCATTAGCATCTGTCTACTTAGCATCTCTCTAGTTGTCCTCTTGTACACAGGTAGGCTGTGTGTGTGTGTGCAGTCTCCAAGTTCTAGGGGTTTGCATTTCCAGACTGCATTAGTGTCATCTAACTGTAGCATTGAAGAGGCACCAGTGGTATGGCAAAAAGTTATTTCTCATTATGGCATCAAGCCTGAAGTCCCATATCTCGTGACCTGCATCAGGTTCAGAAGCAGATAAGACTTCTCAAGTATGATTCCTCTGGGGCCCTCTTGACTCAGAAACTCTGAACAACTAAAAGACAAGTAGAACCCTGGTTTTTGAAATTAAAAAAAAAGTTGAGTCCTGGTTCACTTCCAAGTGGCATGGCTCTGAATAAAAGTTACTCATCCTCTCCGTGTCTCTGTTTCTTTATCCATAGGTGGAGATGATGGCAACACCTACCACCCAGAGCAGGGAGGAAATCAACTAAGACTTCATTTTAAGGCATTTATGAACAGTTGACTTTTATATAGCACAAATGGACCATTACTCTATTTCTTAACGTTTTAGTAATTTTTTTGTACATAACAAACTGGGCCCCAAAACTGTGGCTTAAAACAACAATCAGTGATTTGCTCACCGGTCTGAAATGTGAGCTGGGCTTAGCTGGGTGGTTCTTCTACTGGTCTGGTGGTTGCAGACACTCATCCACAGCTTGACGCGGGCTGGATCTCCCAATGTGGGACTCACTTATATGCCTCAGTTGGAGCTTCCTGCTGGTGTCTGGTTCTCTTATGCATAGTTTTGCTCTTCTTAGCAGGATAATCAGTTTTTCTTTCACACTTTTCAAAAATGTGAGAGATGCAGCTGTTAAGCCTTTGGAAACCTGGGCTCGGTAGTCTCACAACATCACTTTTGTCACATTTGAGTGGCCAAAGCAAGACACAAAGCCAGCTGAGATTCAAGGAATGGAGAAATGGGTTTCACCTTGTAATGAAAGGAGCTGCCAAGTCACATTGCAAAGTTGTGCAACATGGATGGAAGAAACGGACCTTCTTTAGGAACAAGAAGCAGAGTTCTTGTCTCACTGAGTCGAAGAATGAGTTTCATAGGCAAAAAAGGGTGAAGTGAAGTGAAAGTTTATTCAATGAAGGTGAGAACAGAAAGGAAAGAAAAGAGCTTTCTAGAGTGAAAGGGGTCCAGAATGGGTTGCCACTGAGGACTTTTATAGGAAACTGACCAGGGAACTTGGTAAATATCATGGCAATAAAACAGGACAAATATGGTGGATTTGTAAATATCATGAGAATTTCCTGTCTACATTTAGAACAAACATGGTGGATTTGTTACTTTCCCTTCTCTCTGGTTAATATTTCATCTATGACATTTCTTCACATCTTGAATTTTTGTGAGTCTGGCAACATAGCCACCTGCATGAGGCTAGTCATATATCCTCTAACTGTCTGTCCCTACCTAGCCTCACCTGTCCGTTACTCAAAACTATAGTCCATCTTATGGCCTCAGCAAATCATTCCCTATAATGTACAAAATACACTCATCCTTCTCAGGACCTCCTAAAGTTTTACCTCATCATGGCATCAACTGAAGTCCATTATTTTATGGTCTGCACCAGGTTATCATGTAGGTAAGAGCACTCAAGTATGGCTTTTCAGGTAAAACTTCTCTTGATCAGCAACCTTGAACTTAGAAGATGACTATTCTGCCCCACACCCATAAAACACAGTAGTAAGAAAGGAGCTAGATACACCTTATGGATATCTTTATTTAAAATGGAGAGGATGGGAACACAAAGCAGTCACTGGCCCATGAGAATTATGAAGTCTAGCTGGTCCCATGCTGGCTTCTATATATGGGTCAGAGAAGGTTCTTTGATTGGGACCTGATACTACTGCCTGAGAGGGTTACTAGTTAGTTGTTCTCTGTAGATCTTCCCTGTGGACTCTTGGCTCCACTCTGTGGCATGTTTTTTTTTCTTTTCCATAGAAAATTATTCATGTCTACAGCTAAGTATCTTTCTGATTCCTGCTTGTAGGAAGTGGACATCCAGGTCTCTTTTTATTTTGAATTGTCTCTTTCATTTTTAGTACAACCTTGTAGTGCTTTCACTGACTAAACTCTCTGAAAAAATGTTTAGGGTTTTATATGAACCTTACTGGGATTAACTCCATAACCCCATACTTCATCATAATTCTTTTTGAGACAGACAGAGGGACAGTGCCCTCAAGATTCTCAGACTTCCTTTCTGTCCAGCTGAAAGGGTCTACAAGGCACTGCCTTTCAGAGGTCTTACATACATGCCCTTGACTTGATCTTTATGCTGAGGTTAATTTGTACTTAAGAATCTTTGTTTGGCTGAGTATATGAGGGATGAAAAACAGTTTAATTTATTCTAACCCAGAAATTTCTATTTCTCTACATTTCTTCAGAAATATGTTTGAATACTGAACAGTTTCTTCTTTAGCTGGCACTGGCAGGATCTTATCATACAACAGGGAGCATCTAACTGATGCTATCAACATTGTGTCTAGAAATCTCCTTAGCTAATTCCATAGGTTCATTAAAAATTTTATACCCTCTGAGTTATAACACGCAACATTTCTGCCAATAATCCTGCCACTATGTAACATGGGCTGCCCTTTTTCTAGCTTCTAGTAACAATCTCCTCCCTGCCTTTCTAGCACACACAAAAATCCTGCTAACCATTTTTCCAGTCTTTGCTAATGACCGATTCACTGCTTTCCCAGCTCCTATCTGCTGTCTTGTCCTCAAGCCACCATATATAGATTTTTGTTACAGCAGCACCCCTGTTCTACATAGGACCTGCTTTCGTGGCTTTCTAATGCTGTGCAACAAATCCCTCCACATTTTTGCAGTTTTAAACAAGAGCCATTTATTTGTTCATTCTTCTGTAGTTCAGTAATTTGGGCAGGCTTAGCTTGGATGGCTTATCTCTGTCCCACATGGTGTTGGCCAGGTTCAATCATATGCTAGCACTCAGCTGTCAGCTCATCTGGGGGCTGGTTGATGGAGATGGCCTCATGCATATTTTCCAGTTGGCTGGGGCTATCAACAGAGGCACTTTTGCTCTTTTCCATTTGGTCTCTGCAGCAGAAAGCCTGGACTTTCTACATGGTAGTGGCAGCATCCCAAGAGGGCAAACCTCAGCGTGCAAGCAGGTTTAAGTCCCTGGCTCGAATCACATTTGCTGATGTCCCATTGGCCACAGAAAGTCACATGGCCAAGCTTACAGTCAATGTGAGAGTGAACTAAGCAAGGGAACAGATTCTGGGAGTCATGATCCATGGTGGGGCCATCGATGTAATAATGTATCACACGTGATGCCCTTATTGATCTGTTTTTGCTGACTTACAGACATGATGTATGGTAAAGAATTCTAACACTCACCCATATCTTGATTTTGTCCTCTTCCTCTTCCAGGCACAGAGGAGGATTCCAGTTACTCTAGTGTTCCTTCTTACCATGGGGTCATGAGACCAGTGGACCATATGGGTTGTGGGTGAAGAGCGTATGTTATTTCCAGGTAGGGAAATTTAACTGCTGGTGTGAGCACCTCCGGTCTCCATTTCTCCCACATTGTGTGAACCCTGAAGTCGTTGTTGAGAGCATGGTAGTGTCTGTTGGCCTGAACATGCAACTGAGTGATAGCCATGTGAAGCCGTGCCTTGTGCCCACACTACATCTACCCAGAGAGTTAGCAATTAACCTTTACTGCTTTAGATCTTTGGAATTTGGAATTTGCTGGTTAACTAGCCTAACCCGATGGATACAGAAGCCTCAGTCCCTCTGTGTTTTATGGTCAACTCTAGCTCCCTCCCTGGGTAATTTTTGCTGTGACTTAAGCTGTGACTGACGAGTGTCCAATGGGGAAGATGGAGGGAAAAGGGAAGGAAAAATGTACTGGGCCAATGAGGATCCTTGTTTATTTACCAAGAATTTATAAAGGCCTCCTGTATGCTTGGGCTCTGTGTACCACCTGGGGTATGCAAAAATAAGTAAGACACATGTCCTGGAGGACACAGGCTACCAGGGGAGGCTGACCCACAAACAATGAATCACACTTGAGACCCATGAGTGCCACAGAGTAGTGGGGCTGATTTTCTGTCTTCTTCTGTAATTGGCTAATGGTCCCCGCAGATAGTTTCTGTAGAGAAATTCTGGGCATGATGTCTGGGTGGCAGGCTCACTGGAGTATGTGTCCAGCCTCCCAAGGTGACATCTTTGAAGGCCAGCACTCATCTGGATTCATAAAGTCTGTGATTTGTTTAAAAGTCAGTCTCATTACTTTATAATCACATATCAGATTCAATCCTTGCAAATGACAAGTACGGGGACAAAACAAAGCTCTTGTGAGGACTGCAGTTTGCAGTTTTGAGGCAGGAACTGTGGCTGAAATGGGAAAGTGCTTTTGAACATTCAGTGCCAGCTCAGAGTGGAGGGCCTTAGGAGGTTGGACAGCATTCACGACAAAGCTTTGAGACTCTGACATTGTAAAGCCGCAGTACAGTAAGGGATTAACCCATGAAATATTAACTTCTAACTGGTGGTGATTCATGCATTTTAAAGGCAGATCTGCCTTGCAAAGTCTGGGATTCACCAGGCAAGCTGTGGAACGGCGGGCATTTCCTGAGGTCAGACCCAGCAGGGACGCTGCCAGTTCCAGTGCAGGGACTTAACCAGAGTGGGGGTGGGGGGTTTGTGGGTGGGCAGAGTTAATTTCTAGTGGGTAGGAGTTTTACTTTGCATACAGCATGAGAGATAAGGGAAGTTTTCCTTCCCATAACTAATTTAACTTATTCTGAGCCCTCCTCCTGCCAGGCCAATGGACAATTCAATCTTAGCTGCACTGGGGATCTTCCCCACGTCCCCCGTCCTTCTTGAATCAGAGAATCTTAAAAAGAACAGAATATTTGCTGGGCATGCTCTGGTCTTTAGTGCTGGTGAACTTGTCCAGTCTGTAAGCCCACACAGTCCCTTGAAGCTTAGCTGCCTCTGAGCAAGATGGCAAGGATGGCCTTTGTGAAGTCCCGGTGCCCTGGGTCTAGGATCTCCTCACCTAGACATGCATGCAGAGACAATTCTCTTCAATGTCCTGATGTCTCCAGGGCATGGGAGGGGGTAGGAAATGGATCCTCATTACTCCTAGAATCTATAAATCTCTGTCCCCACCTGGTCCTGTAAATCTTCCCAACTCTCTACAAGGTCTGCATTTGTCATACTGCTGGCCCTCTGCCATCCTAATCCCAAACCCCAGCACATGCTCTCTTTTCAGACAACTTGTTGTGTCACCAAGATCACATGTTTTTAGAAACAAAGGTCTTTTAACCCTGCTCTGTGGGCAAAAGTGTTGCAGGGTTGCAGCGTTCTTGTCTTACAGAGTTGAAGAAGGAATCTCAAGGACACAAAAGGATGAAGTGAAGTGAAAGTTTATTAAGCGAAGGTGAGAGCAGAAAGGAAAGAAAAGAAAAGAAAAACCAACTCTGGAGTGAGAGGGGTCCCGAATGGGTTGTCACCAGGGCCTCTGTGGTTGGTCTTCTATAGGAAACTGACTAGAGACCTTGACATCACCACTCCTCCACCATGTTTACTTCTCCTTCAAGGTTTGGTAGATTTCAGGGGTCAGTTTGTAACTATCATGAACATATCTTGTTTGTAACAATTAAGACAAATAATGTGGTGTCTTTATGTTTCCTTATCTCTAGTTTTGTTTGTGACTCTCATGAAAATGTCTCATCTATAACATTTTTCCTCATCTGGAATTTCTGTGAGCCTGGTCACATAGCCCCCTACCTATCTCTGCCTACCTAGATCTGCCTGTCCCTTACTGAAAAGAAACATAGTGTCTAGGACTCAGAGCCCTATTTACCCTTTGAGAAAGAAAAAAACGAGTAATACCTCTCATTTTTTCCTGGTTTTTCTACAACAGTAAGACCAAAATGCCATATATATAAATATATTTCAAAATTTTATGCATATATATTTTCTTCCTCCACCTTTCCCTCCTCCCTATCCTCCTGTTTCTGCTTCTCTTTCTTCTTTCCTTTATATAGACACTGAAACTTGAGGGCAGGTAAAGGGAAGAGTCAGAAAATAAGCAAGGGCTGCAGACCAGATGGTCAGAAATTGAACAGGGTATAAAGTGGTCATTGTAGAAGATGAAGAACTACTTTCAAAAACATGGAGCATCCAAAAGGCACCACATTTATGGGTACTCTGGTGTTGTTTGACCATCTGGGATAGTCTTATAAAGAATTCAACCAGAGCTAGGCATATAGACTATCAGGGTTTAGGAAGAAATTTCTACTACCAGCAAGATATATAAAGGCATGGCATACTATTCAATGGCCTTTACCATATATTTATCTAGGGCCTACCAGGAGCCAGGTAATGTGCAAACCACATCAGGGGCTTTGTGCAGGCAGAAGAAACTCACAGTGTGGTGAATTTCAAAGTCAGGAGGAGCCAACAACAGAAGGTCAATCATGGCAGCTCTTGTAACCAGCTCCAGTGTGTGCTGGCTATGGGGGAATCCACCAGGAAGAAAGGAAGAAAATCTCCTCCTTCCTCTCCTCGTCTACCTCCTCTTTCCCGTCCTCCTCCCGATCCTGTTCTTCCTTCTCCTTAATTTCCTGTTTCCCTGGAAGGTCTCAAGTATCATCACACTCTTGATCACTGAGGGTCTCAGGTCCAGAGCTAGCCCAGAGTGGAGAAGTTAAGAAGTTATCAACAACATAGATTGCTATACAAGGCTATATTTAATCCCATTTTAATGTTACTATGACTAATTAACTAGTTTACATGATTTTTGAAAAAGAAAAGAAATGTAGATAATCAGATTGGATACCACTGATACTCTATGAAAATTGGATTCAGGCCTCATCAGTGTGACTCAGAGTTCCTTTCCTTTTGAGTTTGAGGACTCATTCATGATGACATTTGTATAAACTACTGCTTGTTAATTTCTCTCACTGCCTGGCTATTCCAACGTGTTTGGGGAGTTACTGAGCCAGTCTTCATCTGAGTCTGAATTCCCAAGAAGGACCCTGCCAGGGTTTCAGCAGAGAGAGCAAGAGACTTGCTGCTCTCGTTTGTATTATACTCGTTTGTATAATTGATAGACTCATCTCCTTTTCTGGTCCAGAGCCTTCGTTCATAGGGAGACACGCTATGCCAGCAGTGTGTTAGAACCTGCTAATCAACAATACCAGTGTTCTTTGGAGGGGACACAGTCTTTGGCCTTTTTCTTGGGGAAAGAAGATCTCAGGCTAGTTGCCAAAATAATCTAGACATCACTTCTCAGGTCCCTGGAAAAAGCTAGCTGGAAGTGGGACCTGCTCCACTGGGATCCAGATTCTAGGCACCGAGTCAGTGTATGCACCTGACTTCTCTTCCTCTTCCAGGGAAATTCTGTATTCGCCTTTGATAAAGGCTTGCAAATGGTTCTGTTTTAGGGGAGGCCTTGTAATCACCACTTCACTGAATGTTTTATTTATATGTCATTCACTTTCTCTTTTCCTTCCCTTCCCTCCCTCCCTTCATTCCTTTTCTTTCTTTTCCTTTCTTTCTTCCCTTCTCTCTCTCTCTCCCCCCTTCCTTCCTTCCTTCCTTCCATTCCTTCCTTTCTTTTCTTTCTTTCTTTGAAATAAAACTCAAGCTTCCTGATGCCAACTTCAAAGCTGGTTTCCAATCATGTGAGTGGCCAGGATGAAGCAGGAAGAGGCTTCTGGCTCAGACTAAGATCACAGAGATGGAAGGCCAAAAACACTCAAGTTAGGGCAGATCTAAAAATAAAGAAAATGGGGTCTCTTCTGAAGCCTTAGAAATTTCAGACCAGTAAGTGAAGAGCAGTTGAAAGGTGGGACTCTATCTGGGGTATGGTGGGTCTCGTGAACCCTGGGCCTTTTTGCGCTTGCTACTCTTACATTCATATCAGTGCCATGAAGTCATAATTGGTTCAGGTATGTTTCATCCAACTTAACCTCATATGCTGGAGTTGGCTGCTTACACTGGAAGGCTGTGAAAGGGTTATGGGATTGTTCACAATACTAATGTTTTTGATTTTAAGTGCAGGGGCAGATACTTCATGAGCTTTTCCATCAGAGAAGGAAGCAGACCTATGGTTTTAGGACTAATAGGCCCCGTGGCCTCCTGCTTATTTGCCCATGGCTTACATTTTTCCTTGTTGGATGACTTAAGCTCCTTTGTAAGTTCTGATGAGAAAGGTCCGAGTGCGTGTGGCCACCCTTATGTTTGCAAGAATCAAAACGTTTCATTACCTGTCACATAGTAGGTACTTAGTCAATGTGTGAGGCTCTGGGAATATAATTTCTACAACAAAGCAGCAAGTTTCTTGGTCACTTTGTCATTTCCACTTGTCCTTGGGGATAAAAATGGAGATTGGACAAATAATTCTCCAAATAGGAGAAAAAAAATGTGAATGTTTCAAAAAGTAAAAGACAAACCCTTTAGATTGCTGTCTCTTTTCAGATTATCTGAGAATTAAGGAGGTCCTGTCTCCTCTCCAATAAGAGTAATGTTGTCTCAGTAAAACAGCGATGGTAATGGCAGGATCTGAGCAGACATGCAACTTTCATTTGAACATCTACTTCTGGTTAAAAAAAATCTGTCTTGATATTCTTTTAGATCACTCCAGTCTTTTCTTAAGCTTCCTGGGTCCCTTTGTCCTTCTGGATTGCTGTTGCATTGCCACATTAATTTAGGTGTCTGATCATGACAACTCTCCCCGGCTCAAACCTTGGGAGTTCAGCCTCTCAGGAAACTAGGTTCTCCCTATGGGCAGTTCCAGCAGGAGAAGTTTTGGAAGAAGCAGGTTGAGACTCTTGACGAAGAGAAGGTGATTAATTATGAATCTCATCCAACTGCTCTATCCATGCCTCTTGCTGTCACCAATAATTAAGAGCTGACAATACAGCTGTTTTCAATGAGAATTTTCACCTGGGAAATTCCAGGTTCTTTAGAAACATCATTTGAAGATCCATCTTAACACCCTGGTAGCAAAGTATAATGAACCCACTGGATGCTTAAATGTAAAATCACTTGAAAATGTATTAGAAAGAAACGCATGTGTTACAGGGAAGGAGCATAGGGTCAGAGGCAGAAGAGGGCCAACTCCGAGTTCTGGTTCTCTGACACATTACTTGTATCATAGGGAGCAAGTCACTTATATCCTTGGGTTATTCATTTCCTCAGTGGTAAATATGGAGATAATGAAACACCCCAATGTTTATATTTAGTAAACATCTACTATTAATTATCTGTAAAATGCAGTTAATTAATAGCTACATCTTAGTGAACCCCTTGCCCTGCCATGACATGTTACATCTTATTAACTGTGTCTCTCAAATCTACAAAAGATTTGAACAAAATATCTCTCAAGTACAAACACAGACACAAATTTCTATTGAAGAGAATAGCATACATAGGTCAGGGTAAAAGTAAGAAAATAATGGAGGCAGTGTAACCCTGATTCTCAGAGATGTGCACCTGCTGTATATATGGAAGCATCAGTTTTTCTGTATCTAATCAGTGTAATCCCCCTGCCAGCTCCCATCAGGCCGCCCCTGCTCATATGGCCTCCCTCATTCCGGTCACCTTACAAATAGAAATGCAGAAACTGTCGATGCCTACTTCAGCTTTGACATTACAACATAGAGCTTCAAAATATGTAACTGAGAGAAAATAGTTGCTCGGGTCAAAAGTCAAAGTCCTGAAGGACATAGGGCAGAATTTCTGGAAAGAAAAATGTGGAGCCCCATTGTCTGATCCTATAAGATACAGCTTCTACAGGCTGAGAAGCTGAAGTAGCATGAAGGTGAGATACCGTGAGCATCCCCAGTAAGGCACCAGCCAGAGTAAAGCCATTAGGAGGGCATGAGTGATGGAGAGAACATAGCAGGAGGGAGGGTACCTCAGGAGATGCCCAAGTGTAATTGGTGACCTGGGCCAAGTGCAAACTGGACCCTCCATGCCTGTTACGGACAGGATATTTCTGTCTCCCACAAATTCATATATCAAAGCCCAACCCCCAATGTGACAGTACTTGGAGGATGGGCCTTTGGGAGTAATTAGGTTTTGATGAGGTCATGAAGGTAGAGCCCCCACAATGGGGTCAGTGTCCTCACAAGAAGCAGAGAACAAAGTTCTCTCTCTTCCTGCTACCATAAAGAAGAGGTCATGTGAGGACACAGCAAGATGGCGGCTGTCTGCAAGCCAGGAAGTGGGCTTTCACCACGAATCAAATCTGCTAGCACCTTGGTCATGGACTTCTAGCCTCTAGAACTGTGAGAAGTTCATGCCTGTTGTTTAAGCCACTAGGTCTATGATATTTTGTTATAGCAGCCTGAGTCATCAGACAATGCCCCAGTACTCAGAATGTAGAGACCTCCCACTAAGAAAAGGCATAGTAGGGAACATACCTAATGGGCTGGGAGACCCTGAATCGACAAGAAGCAGAATCTCACCAGCAGGCAGTACAGAAGCTTGTGGTGGAAAATGAGTTGAGTTATGGAAAATTAAGAAAGTTCCATCTTTGCATCCCTGTTTTTGTGGCCCGAGAAAGCAATCCTGGTTTTTTCGAGGTGTTTCCATCCAGTGTCTGATACCTGTGTTAGGATTAGTCGGTGCACTTGTTATCTGAACCACCATCCCTCTTTGGGCTCACTGGGGCCTCCACCAGCTGAGAGTGGAGAACAGGAACAGGAACAGGAACAGGAACAGGAACAGGAACAAGAACCTTGGAGGCTCTCTTTTCCAACACTACAACTGTAAGGAGGTGCTGCCTCAGCATGCTGGCATGAGAAGTAGAGGACCCTGCAAGAATAGCTTCTCCAAGGCTACATCCAGGTCTCTGCTTCTCTTGGAGCCATGATCTTATTGGCTTGGGGCCAGGGAAGGGGAGGGAGCGCAGGCTGCAGGACTCAAGAGTCTGGACAGCTACCAGCTTGCACTCTTTGTTCCTCTCTGCTTCTTGCCACACGTTCCTGTCCTCTGGTCTGTGCAAACATCAGCTGGTCAGGACAGGGTGGTCTGGCACTTTATTAGTTACTTCCAAATTTATTATTTATAACATAAACTTTATGCCATGATTCCTTTAGAGCTGTGGCATTTAATGCTGCTGTGCTAGGATTTTGAGACTTACAAATGGAGTCTCTTATTTGTTTTCTCTGTTGTGCATCTCAGTAGTTGATTCCGAAGCTCCTAAGCTGAGCCTCAGCACCATTTGCTTCCTTTTGTTTTCCTGCCATAACGAAGCTTTTCAGAGGTAGCAAGTGGATGTTTCTAGTATGGTTTGAATGGAGAATGGCTAAAATCATCCAAACTAGTGTTTGGCCACAGATACGTGTCATATATTCTCAGTGATTCTAGAAATAAGACACAAAGTTAGACTCATGTCTTCTTATGGCCAATAAGAAGAGGAAAACAATTTCACAATTAATAATGTTCAAAGGTTGTAGTACAACTTTTTCTGATTTGAGATCCATAAAAATTCTACCAGGGATCTCTGTAGAAATGTACAATGATAAGTTGGTAACATTTAGGGAATTTTGACAATGAGTAAAGCATCACATTTTCTACAGTTGCTACTTATGGCATCTTCCCAGTGTGCCAATGACATAGTGAAGTGTAAATCAGCAAAATAATAAGATAATAAGTTAAAACAACATTACTCAAAGACTTGACTTTATGCTCTTATTCGACCCAAGAGTAAATTCAAGAATGCTTAGAGCATTTTTTCTCAAAATATAGCCCATGAAAAATCTGTGCCAGTATCCCTATATTTTGCTTAAAAACACAGAGTTTTGGGTCCCATCTCTGACCAACTGAGCCAACTTCTCTGAAGGTAAGACCCGTGATTCTACATGTTCAACAATAGTCTCAGGTGATCCTTATGTATACTAGATGAATTCTTCACCTTCTTTTTCCTGTGTGTGTCATAGACGCTTTAGCATCCAGGTAAAGACTGTGAATCAGAGGAACATTTTGAAATGCATCAAATAATGCAACAAATAAGAGTATCAAATACATAAGATTGCAAAGGAAACTGATCATATCGAAAAGCTCTCCAAATATTAAGCAAAAATAAACTTGATAAATAACACCTGTGCTTCATCATTACCCATTAAAATAACAAGATCTCATAGCAGGTGTTATAACCACAACAGTTTTGAAGAAATGACAATTGTAAGTGCTGTTTTGAAGCTCTTGCAACCCCTGTAATGTGGTATGATAAGAAAGTCTGTGATTTGCACTAGTAACAAAGTCAGAGATATTGCCATTGCTACATTTGTAATTTGTTGCCTACATTCATAATTAAAGGTAGTTAGTGAAAAACTAAAGATACATTTTTTTTCTTTAAGTTCACGGATCCTTCTCCATCCATAAGCTATAGGTTAAGAATAGCTGTTTAGGGGCATCTGCGTGGTACAGTTGGTTGGGCGCCCAACTCTTGGTTTTGGCTCAGGTCATGATCTTGGTATAGGGGCCCCTATTGGTCTCCATGCTCAGCATGGCATCTGCTTAGGATTCTCTTTCCCTCTCCCTCTGTTCCTCCTGCTTGTGCTCTCTCTCTAAAATAAATGAATAAATCTTAAAAAAAAAATACCTGTTTAAATTGAAGCAATTTAAAGTTACAGGCTTGGTTTGAATGAGCACAGCTAGCCAGTGTTAACATTTAAAGAGAGATTCGTAGCTTTGGCAATCAAGCAGATGGATACTAGGTTCAAGGTCTACAAATGAAATAGAGGAGACTGTGTTAGACATGAGACTGGCTGAATGGACCCAGTGCTTTCACACTTTCTCCGTGAGAAGGTCTGATCTATTCTAGAACATGCACATGTAGGTGAAAAAGGGCCAACTTGTAGGACATGAAACATCACAGCCATGATTTTGGCCTGGAAAGATTTCAAAGCAGGTGTTACCACTCACCCACCAAGACCATAAAAACACAAAACAAAAGATAGCAGTGTTTTTCAAAGTGGGTTCAGCTACACATGTGTCTTAAAGAAAAGGTTCAATTAAAAAAGTATTTATGTGGTCAAATGAGCTTAGGAAATTCTGCATCTAAATATTTTCTCTTAGTAATCCACAGCATATTAGCTGGGCTGGGGAATTTACAGGTAAGGAAGCCTGTTTAATTTTGTTTGCTGTGCATCAGAATTTCCCAGGAGCTTTAAAGAAATACTTCAAAAAAGTATCCACCCATCAGAGATCAAATTTAATGGGTGTAGGATGGGGTACTTAAAATTGTGTGTTGGGGGGAGGTTGCCTGGCAGGTGGCCTAGTTGGTGGAGCATAGGACCCTTGACCTCAGGTTTGTAAGTCTGAGCCCCTCACTGGATGTAGAGATTATTTAAAAATAAAAGCTTTAATTTTCTCCCCCCCTCAGGTTGAAAGGCTCTGATGAATGTGCCATTTCCCACAGACTTGTATAATTTCCTGTAACTGCCTTAACCAAGGACCACTAACTGGGTGGCTTCAGAACAACAGAAATTGATTCTCTGACTTTTCTGGAGGCGAGAAGTTCAAAATCAAGGTGTTGGCAGGGCTGTGCTCTCTCAAAGCCTCCAGGAAAGACTCCCACCCTATGCCACAACCCAGTATGGCTTCATCCATAGAGACCCTGTTTCCAATTAGGTCACATTCACAGGTATGAGATTGGGACTTCAGCATACCTTTTAGGGGAACACAAACCAACCCCTTACAGATCTCCTTTGAGAGGAATTATTGGAACACACTTTGAGAAATGCGGCCCACTAGAATTTAAACTTTTGAGCAATGTAGCTTCCTGGTAAAATCTCCAAGATGCATTATTTACGCATTCTATTTTTTCCCCTGGTAACTGAACAATTTGAAGTGTGGTACAGAATTGTTGGGGCAATAGAATGCCAAAGGCTGTTTTCCTGTGAAGATGATTTCGGCTTTAGAGTGGTTGATCTAAAGCCATTCTTTCTGACCTGAACAAGCTTGCCAGACAGATTATCTGCTGGGACCACGCCTACTGCAGACAGTAACCAGTTATCATCGGCAGAGAGAAGGGTGCTTGCCTGTGTGTCCTCCACAGTGGGCAGGCTTGCTGCTAGCATGTCCAAGAACGTGACAAGCCACTCAGCTGCATGTTTAAATGAACAAATCCTGAAATACACCTCAGTCTCACAGCCTTTGAAACTATTAGTTGGGCTGGAGGTTTCTATGAACTGAAAGGCAGAATGGCCCAGTATAAAGATAGAATCAGGATTGGAACCCAGGCTCCTATTCTAAGGCCTGTGCTCTTCTCATTGCTGAACTGTATCTCTCTGAATATAGTAATGACAGCTGCCTCACCGGATTGCTGTGGGGATTAAATGAGATGCTGTGGGTGCAGGTAGATGTAAATGATAAATCCAGAAAAGAACAGAATCATTCTAGAGAGTGAGAGAATCAGTGGAATGTTGGTCTTATTATTAAGGGGCATCACACTGATAGTTGGCATTGGCTTTGGACAATACGAAGTCAAATTTGTAGCTGACTGCCTACCCATTTCCCCTTCTCTTTCTCTCCTTAAATCTCACCTGCCCTTGCTAAATGCAGCTTTGTGGTTGACCAGCTGATTTTAGTTCGTGTGGTTCTGGCTATATAAAATGGAATTGCTGATTTCAACAGCTCTGTTATTAGGGTCAGAGGAGGGCTCTGGTTGGGAAACAGGAGGAAGCAGCTCCTTCCTGTAATCAGAAGATTGAGCTATCGGCAGGGGCTGCAGGGAGGGAGGGCACCTGGTGGATGTCCTGCTTACCCTTGGAGGGAGTTTGGTAGATGCCCAGCCTCTCAGGATCCTTATGGATTCTGGAAGGATGGGCTTTAGGGGAGCTGGACACTCCAGCTGTGTGGTAGGGATAGAGAATGCTAGGGCTGGTCACTGCAGGAGCAGAGCCTTCTTTCAGGGGTGTGTGCTTGGAGTTCAGTGGCAGATATCCAGTGGGCAGTCATAAAAAAGAGAGGGGAGAAAAGTGTTACCTTAAAAAACCTGAAAATATCCAAAAGGCAACTCTCATCTCAAATGTCTCCTTGTTGCAGAGTCACAGTGTTCTTGTTTCACAGTCGAAGAATGAATCTCACGGACACAAAAGGGTGAAGTGAAGTAAAAGTTTACTAAGTGAAGGCAAGAGTAGAAGGGGAAGGAAAAAAAAATATATATAAAAGAGTGGACCCTCTCACTCTAGAGGGGTCTGGAATGGGCTGCCACTGAGGGCTTTTAGGGGCTTTTTTCTTTTTTTTTTTTAAGATTTTATTTATTTACTTGTCAGAGAGAGAGGGAGACAGAACAAACAAGCATAGGCAGACAGAGTGGCAGGCAGAGGCAGAGGGAGAAGCAGGCTCCCTGCCGAGCAAGGAGCCTGATGTGGGACTCGATCCCAGGACGCTGGGATCATGACCTGAGCCTAAGGCAGCTGCTTAACCAACTGAGCCACCCAGGCGTCCCTAGGGGCTTTTTTCTATAAAAGGAAACTGAGCAGGGAACTTGGTAACTTTTAGTGGTCGATTTGTAACTATCATGAAAATATTTTGCCTGTAATATTTAAGACAAACAAGGTGGTCTCCTTATGTTCCCTTCTCTCTGGTTTTGTATGCCTCAGCATTTCCATATCATTGATTTTTGTGAGCCTGGTTGCATAGCCCCCTGCCTGAGCCTAGTCAGGGGAGTCAGAGGCCTCCTATCTCTCCCTGCCTATACCATAACCCTTTCCTGACTCATCCATAACTGGCCTGCTCTACAGTCTGAATGTCCATCACTGGGAGTCCTTCTTTGCGGCTAAGACTTGCTGGTGCTTGGTTTTCTCTGCCAAAACAAAAATGTCCCTGGGGGTGGGTGGGTTCTGCTGTAATGATCTCTCATCCATAATGCTTTGGGATATATTTATCTATTGATAAAGAGCTTTGGGAACCTTAAAATTAAACTGTAAGCCCCGCAGTGCCACCCCAATGCAGCCCTCTAACAGGTCCTTGGGATATGTTTGTGGAATTAGGTTTGGGTTAAAAGAGATGGAGACTCATTAGGCTGTGAGGGGGTGAATAAGATAGAGATGGTATCAGTGTGTGCAGTGAGTGCTACTTGGGAGCTTTGTAACTGGGGGGAAGGAGACCTTCAAGAAGCTACAGAGAGCAGGGTGGTGTCAATGACTTAAAGATGGGAAAATTTGTGTTCACCTTGTAATTCTGCCACTTGTTACATGAGCATACGTAGGTTATGCTAACCTCTCTGGCTTTGGTTTTGTTAATGGTAAAATGGGAGTGCTGATACCTTAGCACCTCACGGAACTGCTGTGAGGTTATGAGGATATGATGGCAGTACAGTTTGTCTATAAATGGCGAAAGGATGCCCACTCTTTACTTTTATTGGTATAGCTGTTGTTGCTTTTATTTACAACAGAACATGCTCAGAGCTGTTATAATGAACTTCATGTTTGCCCTGGGGTGACACACAGTGATGCTGACTCGCTCTTGTGGCTGGAGAGGTGTGTAATATGTAGTATGGGAAAGGTTAGTACATGGCGCAGTAGGGGATCTATGCTAGATTGGACTCCAAGGAATGAATCCCTTCCAAACCAGGCTAAATGGCTCTTACTATATTGCTCCTGAAGAGAAACCACAGACAGAGATCTCTTACTAGAGGAGAGCTACACCATCAAACAGCCATTTCCCTCAAAGTAAAGCAGGCGACCAGCCGTTTGCAGAGAATATCAAGGAAAGCATACCTGGGAAGGGAGCCAGGTGGGGAAGACTCAATAGCACTAAGGGGGTGCTCAGGCCAAGCACAAACCTGAATGGGTCACAGCATGAAGGGCTCTGAGGAAAGAGGTCTCAGAGGGCAGCCTGATATGGGCAGAAGAGAATCTGAGTGGACAGAATTCTTTCTCATGTACCATTGATTGGGGTTACTCCCAGGTCCTAAGGGTGGAGGAAATGGAAGCTCATATATGAACCACCATATGGCCGTTTGCATTCCACTAGATAGGGAAGTGTTACGCAGGATCACAGTTTCCCCTTAGAGTTGGCATGACTTCACTTTTGACCAATCCATTTGTCATTGTCATAAAACCCTAAGTATAAGAACTATCAGTATGTTGCTGGATATGAAACTGACCTGGTTGGAAGCTGCTGACTATCACACTCAAGTTTCTGATGCCTCCAAAGATGGCTAGGCCAGGTCAAGAGTTTCCTTTTAAGAATGCCTTCTTGGACTGGGTCAGTTTCACCTGGGAGAGCCACTTATTACAACATCAGGGGGCATAAGGGGTTCAAAACATAAGGAGAAAGGAAATATGACACATGAAAAAATGTTCATCATCACTAGCCATCAGGGAGATTCAAAGCAAAACCACATTGACATACCACCTTACACCAGTTAGAATGGCTAAAATCAATAGGACAGGAAACAGTAAGTGTTGGAAAGGATCTGGAGAAAGGGGAACCCTCTTACACTGTTGGTGGGAATGCAAGTTGGTGCAGCCACTTTGGAAAACAGTGTGGAGATTCCTTAAGAAATTAAAAATAGAGCTACCACATGACCCTGAAATTGCACTACTGGGTATTTACCCCAAAGATACAGATGTGGTGAAAAGAAGGGCCATCTGTACCCCAATGTTCATAGCAGCAATGGCCATGGTCACCAAATTGTGGAAAGAACCAAGATGCCCTTCAGTGGACGAATGGATAAGGAAATGAATGGATAAGGAAGATGTGGTCCATATATACTATGGAGTATTATGCCTCCATCAGAAAGGATGAATACCCAACTTTTGTATCAATATGGATGGGACTGGAAGAGATTATGCTGAGTGAAATAAGTCAAGCAGACAGTCAATTATCTGATGGTTTTGCTTATTTGTGGAGCATAAGAAATAACACAGAGGACATGAGGAGAAGGAGAAGAGAAGGGAGTTGGAGGAAATTGGAGGGGGAGATGAACCATGAGAGACTGTGAACTCTGAAAACCAATCTGAGGGTTTTGGAGGGGTGGGGGAGTGGGAAGTTGGGTGAACCTGGTGGTGGGTATTATGGAGGGCACGTATGGCATGGAGCACTGGGTGTGCTGCATAAACAATGAATTCTGGTACACTGAAAATAAATGAAAAAAAAAAAAAAAAGAGCTACCCTACGACCCTGCAGTTGCATTACTGGGTATTTACCCCAAAGATACATTACAAAGATGTAGTGAAAAGAAGGGCCATCTGTACCCCAGTGTTCATAGCAGCAATGGCCACAGTCTCCAAACTGTGGAAAGAGCCAAGATGCCCTTCAATGGATGAATGGATAAGGAAGATGTGGTCCATATACACTATGGAGTATAATGCCTCCATCTGAAAGGATTAATACCAACTTTTGTATCAACATGGATAGGACTGGAGGAGATTGTGCTCAGTGAAATAAGTCAAGCAGAGAGAGTCAATTATCATATGGTTTCACTTACTATGGTGTATAAGGAATAACATGGAGGACATTAGAAGAAGGAAAGGAAAAGTGAATTGGGGGAAATCGGAGGAAAGACGAAGCATGAGAGACTGTGGACTCTGAGAAACAAACTGAAGATTTTGGAGGGGAGGGGCTGGGGGATGGGTGAGCCTGGTGGTGGGTATTAAGGAGGGCATGTATTGCATGGAGCACTGGGTGTGGTGCAGTGATCAAAGGGTGAGGAGACCTGGCTTGTTGACAGTGATGACCTCTAGAGAAAGGGCAGAGGTTGAGGTCTTGTGTCAGAGGGACAGGACATCCTCAGGTGCAGGGTGTACTGATGGAGCCTACTCTCCAAGGACAGGCACCCAGAGACATCCTGCCTTGATCAGAGGTCTTGCATACGATACAAACGTATCCTTAACCTTATATACTCACGTGGGGCTCATTATCACGTGATTTCCCTACTCTACTAGTAAAACAGGGTTTGGCATCTTTCTGGATTTGCAAGAGAGGGCTCCTTACACTTTGTAAATGCTGAGTATTATCATTTCTGCTGAGTAGATGGAGAGCTTAAAGAATTTAGGTCAGTAATCGAGGAAGAACTCTGTGCTGGTGGTTTCAGGAACGCAGAGTTCTCATTCTTCCTTCACCACTCGCTACCTATATGACTATCTCACCTGTCCGTGTCCTCACCTGTGATGAGAAGAGACTGGTTAGGATGGTTGCTAAGAAGTCTCCAGTTCTAGAAGTCTAGGTGTCTGTGTCCTGTCGACCTAGTGGTGCTCCAAAGCATGACAAAGCTGACTGCTTGTCCAGTAAATGCATACTCAGGGTATGCTTGTTGAGCTAGACTCAGAAAAATGAGCAAGAAATTTGCTTGGAATAATCTAGATTGCTTGGTTTAAGTTGGCCCAGTGTTTGCAGTTAATGTTTTAGGAAGGAGTATCTCCCCAAACCGCAGGCAGAGGAAGGAGCTGGTGTGAAGAAGGGAGAATGCTAAGTAGGAAGAGAAGGAAGAGAAGGTCTTTGTTGATACCCTTGGACTTTGACAATTAGAGGTCATCCAGCCATGTCAGTCTGACCTTTGGACTCACAATCTGGGGCAAGTTGAGTTTTAAAAGACTGTGAGTCATCCTTCTCTCTCCTTTGCATTTTACCAATGAAAATTTCCCTCACAGAAATTCTAGTAGCGGAAATGATTACATAATTGCAACCCTGTTCTGTTGTTGCAATGTTTTCCAGCTGCTCTTACTATTTATTTCCCCTCAATACCTGTTTACGTTCCAGTGGGAAAGGGTGCTCAATAAAAATGTTGCTGAAGAAAAAAGAAATGTTGCTGAAGAAAGGTTATTTCCAGGGAGCAAGAGCAATGCCATATGCACAGATCGTCCCTTGACGTCCCAGCCCCTGAAGGAGTGCTGGGCTGCTCAGTGTTGGCTGGCCCAGGGGCTGACTCCACTAATTAGCTCACCCTTCGGCCCCTGGGGAGGACTAGCCTTGGCCTTTGCTCCTTGACCCCTCTCTACCCTTTCCCCACAGGCTAGGTTGCCGTGGAGGGCCAAGTCAAATGTCTCTGAAAAAAAAAAAAAAATCCCACTTCCTGGCATTCCCCAGCGGCTGTGTGACAAATCAAGGTTACCTTGAAAGGAATGCAGAGGGGGAAAATCTATCCATCTGTCAAGATATGAGTCACCAGCGTGATGTCATCTGAATCTCAACCTGATTCCATTAACTATGTAAGCACATAAAATACCAGAAGAAAATGAAACACATCCAGTTACAGAAGCACGCACACTCATACAGACTGCACACGGACATGCACATACACAGATGCGCGGACATGGGCACATTTCGTGGGTCTCAGAAGCCTGGGCATAGGTAGAAGGTCCTATTAGTGGAACAACTGGATGTGCAGAGGGATGGCTTTTTTTGGCAGCGTTAATGAGGGTGACCTTCAGGTGGGGATGTGCAGGCTGCACAGAACGGAAGGGAACAGGAGACCTTGGCATCCCTGTCTCTCGAAAGCATGGCAGGGCTTACACAATTAGGCTTAATTATGCTCTGCTCTGCCTTCACTGAATGTGTTCCATGCAGGTGAAATCTGGCTTTCTCTCCCCATGCCTTCCACGGCCTCTTTTCCTGATGCTCTAACCTTGACTGGCCTCCAGCTTTAGTTTTTGGAAACCAGACATGGAAGAGACTAATGGTTGAAGGCTTGCTTCCTTGTATTATCTGTGTCCTCTCTGTTCCTACAAAAGGTGAGTCTCTGCTTACTGCCCAGTGGGTATTTGTGGGGCATCTTTATGACTTTAAAGACTGATTATGTTGACAGAGACCATTGGGACAGCTGGTGGGGTAGCTGTAACAGAACAAGACTGCAGCCAGCAGATTTGAGTGTGAATCCCACTGCTTCTTCCGGCCTGTTTCTTCCTCTAAAATTGGGAATAACAAAACCTACCCAGCTTACAGAGCTGCCACATATGGTTGCATAGGTTAGGCACTACACAACTGGAGACTCTAGGAGACACATGACTGTGTTGCCCATGGAGTTGTGCTGTTTGCGTGCTTCAGAGCTGATGTGAAGGTCACATGAGATCAGTGATTATTTATTACCTATAGCTCCTTGCTTTTGCTCATTTTCCTAGAATGGGATCTCTGAGCTGCCTAACTAAGGTAGAAACTCACTGTCTCCCTCTCTAGCAAACCCTACATCTTGTCTTTCCCAGTCAACCTTGCATTCTTGATACTTGAGACCTGAGTTTCTAAGAGGAAAAGAGAGGTGGAGGAACCTGCAGTGACCATGGGTTTACTGGGGCTGACCTGGGAAAAGCACGTCTTATAGGAGGGCTTGAAGGAAGCAGCTGACTGAATACAGGGTGGACTGAATTCCTAGGTGGGAAGGGTCAAGCAGGCCACAGGAAACATGAGCATGTTGCAAGTGTCAGTCCACTCCGTGGACCTGCCAAGGGCTTGCATCTGACATGCACCATTGTCTGTGGTCAGCTGAGGCCTGGGACAATGGCAGCAGGTGAGACTCTTCACAGGCACTGCAGCCATTAGTTTTCACCTTACCATCATCCATCCTCGTGGCTCCCCGCTCCATCCTTCTGCAGCTACCAGCGCAAGTGGTGAACCGCTGGGTTGGTGCTGACTTGTGTGGAAGGATGCGGCTATGATACCATGCTCAGGCCAGGCAGTGTTAGGTGAGCCATTATCCATTATAGTGAGCCCCCAGAGGGCCCCAGGGTGTTTAGGGAGGGAGGGCAAACCAGAGCATTCCAGGAGCGGAAGAAGATTCTGGGGACATTCAGTCTTGGGGAATAGCTCCACACAGAGGACAGAGCAGTGCTTCCCCCGTAGTCTGTGCAAGAGAAATATCCTGGAGCTTTTGAAAAATGTGACTTTCAGGGCTCCGTTTCCTGAAACGGATCCAACAAATCCAGAGTGGAGCTCTGAATCTGTATTTAAAAAAAAAAAATGACATTTAATTTGGGGATAATTTTAGATTTACAGAAAAGTGGCACAGATAATTTATATTTTAATCATTTTTAAATAGTAGAATGTGAAGCACAGATAAGTGCCCCAAACAAAACAGTATCTTGATGATCTTTCACAAAGTGAATGCCTGTGTCATCACTACGTTGCTAAGAAATAGGACATGGTCAGTCTCCAGAAGCACCCGCTGTTGCCCTACCTTTTCTCCCTGCCCAAAGATTTACTCCTTAAGCATGCACCCCCTGAATACCCTGGTTTAACTTTTCATCATGGACACTTAGTATCAATTTTAGCTATCTTTGAATGTTTCATTAATGTAATCATATAGTATGTATTGTTGGGGTTTGGTCTCTTTTGCTGGATGAAATCCATCCATGCTACTGTGTTTAGCTAGTCTGCTCTTTTCCACTGTTGCATCTCATCCACTGTGTTATCCAGTATAGTAGTCATTAGGGGCATGTGGCTATTTAAACTGAGTGAAATGAAATAAAATTCAAAATTCAGTTCTTCTTTTGCACTAGTCACATTTCAAGTGCCCGACAGCCACTTGTGACAAGTAACTACCAGCTTGGATACTGTGCAACGGAAAATTTCCATTATTCCAGACAATGCTTTTGGACAGCTCTGCTCTGGACCTGTTCAATTTTCTGAATGCAGCAAGCTTTACCCATTCTCCTGTGGATGGACGTTTTGGTTGTTGCGGTTTTTGGCTTCTGTGAATGATGCTGCTGTGGGTGTTTTTGTACTGGTCTCCTGGTGCACATGCACGAATATTTATGTTGGGTGTATACCCGAGAGTGGAATTGTAGGGCCATGGGTGTGTGTACGTTCAGATTCAGTGGACAATGCTGCTCTATTTCTCTAGGGCTGTACTAATTTATGATCCCGCCAGGATCTCCTTTCAAAAGCATCCCAGATAATTTTGAAGATCAACCAGGTTTGGAATCACTACTTGATTTCTTCAAGGGGGTTGGATTTTGTCTTTATACCAGAAAGAGACTTTGGGGCACCTGGGTGGCTCAGTTGTTAAGCACCTGCCTTCGGCTCAGGTCATGATCCCAGGGCCCTGGGATTGAATCCCACACCAGGCTCCCTGCTCTCCCTCTGCCACTCCCCCTGCTTGTGTTCCCTCTCTTGCTGTGTCTCTGTCAAATAAATAAATAAAATCTTAAAAAAAAAACCACCAAAAATGAAAGAGACTTCTAATGACTCAAATTGTGTGACAGTAAAATAGACTCTTGGGAAAAAAGAAATATCTCATTAGGTAATGAGCACCCTGTCTTTAGAAGTATTCAAGTCACTGATACACAAATTTCTGATACAGCAGCTCTAAAAAGAACTCCTGGACTGAGGAAGAAGCCTTCTTAAGGGATGTAGAAAGTCCTTCCAACTGGGAAAGTCTTTGATTCCATGCCTTTTCATGCTCATGTTTGGTTAATACATTCTGAACAGTGAAATTCTTCATAGTTAGGCAGCAGAAGAGAGAAAGGGCTGGTGCCACGGGGCTGGATTAAACACAGATTGGATCATTAGCCCCTAAATAATTGAGTTAGTTGTCTTGATGATCAATGAAGCACCTTGTACTCACTTAAACCCACTGTGCCTACCTGAGCTCTTGGGATAATGGGAACGACAACTACCTCAAAGTCACTCTCTGCAGACATTTGTGTCCTCCTTATTTCTAGTTTAATGACTTTATTGGATATGTGCCTATTATTATAACTGTCTCAAATCATTTTTGGAAGCAGGTGTGGCCTAAATCGTAACACTGTAAAAATGTCCTCATTCTAACATTCTAACACCGACATTGTAGTCTGTTTTCTTGTTTTCATGCTCTCTGTCTCCACACGTTCTTCCTGCTCCCCCTGGAATTCCCTTCCACCCTTGAGGGGTTTGGAAATGAAGGGGTTTATTCTAGGTCACAAGAGGAATGATCTCCCTGCCCAGGCACTCAACAATTTGCCTTTTGGAATGGAATGGCTTCATTGTAACTCACTTGAAGACTGATTGGTCCTTGTGAGAATGCTGTTAGGGGATTTGGGGAAAGGTCTTAAATCTCCCTGGGTATGTGTGAGCAATGAGATTGCAAAGGGAAAATGAGAAGGAGGCTGATCCACTAACCTGAGCCTATGCTGGGGCCATGAATGGCAACCGTTTCTGCTCCCCTGATGAGCGGTAAGCAAGGCTGTGCTCTAGATCTCTCCCTCAGCCCACATTTTGGGTGTACAAATGGGTGGCCAAGGCCACCCATTTTAGGATCCCAGACAACCTGTGGCAACTATCACTCCAGCCCCACAAAATTTGAACTAAGGTTGAGTCATGCTTTGTCTACCTAATTTTTGTTGGGAGGGTCAAAGGGGTCATGAGCGAGAACGCCAGAGAGAGAGTCTTGGTGCCTCTGGGAAGGCTTGGAGTGCCTCATTATTACCATTGGCTTAAGAAAATGACCCGGAAGGCTGCAGACAGAAGCTGTGAGAAGAAACTTGAGAAACTGGCATGGTCAGACCTAGTGGCTGTGCTGTCTTCTCTCTGTGGCTTTTGGTCTGGCCCCCACTTTCTTGGCCCTTGGTTTCCCTGAAACTTAAGGAACAAAGACAATCAAGGGGGTATGTCTGAATAACGCCCTCTGTCCCAGGAGACGTGCGAGGCTTAATTAGCTGGTACCCACAGGATGTTCTGAAAATGAGAAATGCCTAGGATTATTATCTATCAAGTGTCACATACAAATACACTCATGTTCCCATTATGGATGTGTGTGCTGCAAACTTGTTCAATCGAGTGTGACCCGTTTGGTGGTTTTAATTACAAATATCAATAAAATTGGTTGATATTTATGGGCACAGACCCTTCAGATCTGGGGGAAGGAAGCTAATTGCGCAAGACAGCACTGTGATTGAACTCCGAAGGAGGCACGGGCTCCTGCTAGCTGGGTGCTAGGCTGAGACAGCTCCAGTCTCCCTGTGTTAATTAAATGTGATGAAATGAATATTAACTTGTAAAATGGAGGCCTGGGCTGGGATGGTGGGCGGTGGGTGGGGCTGAGGCTGGGGAAGGCGGCTGAAGCGGCCGGACTCAAGGGTGCCTGAGAAGCAACAGTGGTTTGCACATTGCCTCTCAACCCTGGCTACACGTGGAATTGCCTGAGGGGCTTCTAAAACATGTTAAGGCCCGGACTGCAGGCCAGAGATCTGTTTGGTGGGGGTTGCCATGCTCCTTCTGATGAGCAGCCAGGTGGGAGAACCACCGATGCAGTGACAAAGGTCGCGGGGACACCTGAGACTCTGGGCCAGCCCTGTGTCCTTGAGCCTCTCACTCCCCGAGCCTCAGTCTGGTTGTGCTCTGTTTTTGTCTGTAAAAATAAGATTAATCAAAACTCCGCAGTGCATTTGTGATGACCGAATGAGATCAAAGGAGTAAAAGGGCTGGGTGTCTACTGAGGCCTCAGAAAAGGCTGGTTTCCACTGCTTTGAAAGATCAGTACTGTCTTTACTGCTGAGAATAGAGTCATTAGCAGACTTAATTGGGTGAGAGAGCCAGTTCCAGAAACCTCAGAATCAATGCAGAAGACCCATCCTTATATTCTGTTTTTCTGGCACTCTTGGTACCAGGATCTGTACTCATCAGCCTTCTCCAGAGACACAGAAATGATGGGATATTCACATCCATGCCCACATCCACACCCGCATCCACTCCACCTCCACTCCTATCCACATCTACACCCACGTCCACACCTACATCATGCCTGCATCCATGCCCATCAACATCTATACCCACATCCACACCCATGTCTATCCACATCCACACTGACATCCACACCTGCATCCATGTCCATTCACATCCATGCTTACACCGATTTTCATACCCACATCCATCCGCAGCCATGTCCATGTCCATCCACAGCCACGTCCACGTCCATCCACATCTACACCCACATCCATATCCATACCCATACCCATCCACACCCCCATCCATATATGTGTGTATATATGCATACCCATGCACGCATGAACACACGCACATAAAGAGATGTGTTATTAAGGTACTAGCTCATGCCATTATGGAAGCTGAGAAGTTCCATGATCTGCTGTGTGCAGACTAGAGGCCCAGAAAAGCTGGTGATATAGTTCAAAAGCCAGAAAGCCTGAGTGCTGAGAGCAGGAGTCGACCAATGTTTCAGCTTAGTCGGTTGGGGGAGAGAACAAGATAATGAGAGAGAGAATTCTTCTTTCCTCTACCTTTTTGTTCAGTTCAGGCCCTCAACAAGTTAGATGTGTCCACCGGCTCTGGGGAGGGCCATCTGCCTTGCTCAGTCTACTGAGTCAAATGCTAATCTTTTCTGGATTAGCAACGTCACAGACACACCCACAGATAACGTTCAACTGGGTAACTGGGCATCCCCTGATACAGTCAAGGTGACACATAAAATGGTCACCTTTCCCTTCCCAGATTCAATTGCACGGACGTAGGCCCCTGGCACTTTAAGCCCAAGTGAACTCTGACAGCATTGCCCATGAGAAGCCCTCAGCTTTCAACCCCTCATTTTCCATAGGAACACAAGGTCACGTCCAAGAAGGGAGTGGTGCCAGGTCACAGGCTCAGAGGGTGTGGCTTGGAGGGGCTGAACCAGCACCTCAACCCCTGTCTGCTGACCGCTAGTCTCCAGCCTGTTCTATTCCAGTTCCTAAAACTTGCTTTTACTACCAACCGTGGGGGAAACTTGTCCTGTTTACTAAGGTTTGCGAATCAGGTCACCAGAGATGCAGTTCCTTGGGAGAAGCTGGGAAGGATGGTGTGATATACAGCTTTTAACTTGCTTTCTCAGTTCTTCCATAGAGGTGCCTGGATTTCACCCACCTTCCTCACATATCCTATCTTCCCTTCTTGAGGCCCACACAATGCAGCCAAACAGAGGTACTCACACCCCTGGGTACTCACACTGCTGGGTGTCCCAGCAGGCTCCATTCCCTACAACATGCATAACCAGACACCTCCAAAAGCCTCCAAAAAATTGTTCCCTGTCCTGAACCCATTCTTGAAATGCCCTGCTTTGGAGAAACTATGATGATAGTGTGTGTATCTCCTATGGCCTGCACTGTGCAGCCCGGTGTTGCTATATCTGTCTCGCTCCCGTTACCGGACTGGATGCCAATGAGGGCAGGACAGAGCCACAGGACAACCACGGCCTTGGGCATCAGACATGCTTGGGCCTGATTTCCATCCCTGTCACTGTTAGCTCTATGATCCCAGGAGAATCATTTGGATTCTCTAAGCCTCTGTGTACTCATTAATTAAAATGAGGAAATAATTCCTACTTCTCAGGGCTGATGCAAGGATTAGTTTGATACATATTTATGAAAGAGTCTGGCGAAGAAAGGTTTTCATAGATGCCTGTGGAATGATCAGATGAATTGATAGAAACTATCTGGCACGGATGTTGAAAAACCATTCTCACTTACCCTATAGTTAAAAACTGCATTTTGGGGTGGCGGTGAGGAAGTAAAGAGCCCTTGGAGATGCTCACATTGCAAGGTGTGGGCCTAAGGAAAGAAGGAAGCCGAATTTTGGTGGCCACTGCGAGCCCAGAGCCCTCACCAAATCCTTAGGACAGCCTTGTGAAGCGGGGATTATTTTCTTGGAAACACAGGGTTATAGTATTGACTCTGCCACTTGCCACAGGCCCATGGGAGTTGCTGGACTGCTTAGGCCCTTAGTTTTCTAAAATTTTTTTTAAGATTTTATTTATATATTTGACAGACAGAGATCACAAGTAGGCAAAGAGGCAGGCAGAGAGAGAGGGAAGCAGGCTCCCTGCTGAGCAGAGAGCCCAATGCGGGGCTCAATCCCAGGACCCTGAGATCATGACCTGAGCTGAAGGCAGAGGCCTTAACCCACTGAGCCACCCAGGTGCCCCAGCCTTTAGTTTTCTAACGTAGGAAAGAAGTTAGCACTCCTCTCACCCATGACTTACATCCATAAGAGAGTGTCTGGCATGTGCTGGGCACTCGACAAAAGGCAGCCATATGGCCATTGTTACAATAACGTCTGTCTTAGGAACAGCATGTCAGCAGGACCCCTGGTTCCATAGCGTTCCGTGGCTGTGGCTGCAGATAGCAGAGTTGGTGTTGCTGCCCTGGTGTGTCCATGCCAAGTCAGCCCTCTTCCTGTTGTGTAGCCGGCCCTGGGCAGCCTGTCTTAGCCCCAGATCACCGTGCCACTGAGCAGGACATTACTATGGGTGTCCAAGGAGCATCTTTTCAGAATTCTTTGCATTTGCTCCCAGGAAAGTCCCCTCCATTCCCTTGTTTTCCGAAATCGGGTCTGCCTCCTCTCTGGCAAATCCCCACCTGACTCCATTTCTCTTATCAACCTGCAGATCGTCTCTCATTTGTCATCTTTATTAGCTTTTAATCTCCCATCAGTTTAGGGCTGGGGTTTAAGAGTAGGATTAGTGGGGGGAGTTTAATTGGATGATCCTCTGTGGCCCCTTGAACATCAGATTCAATAAAAGTTTATGAAAAGATAAAATCGCAAAGGGTTTTACAGCCCCAGATACAGCGAGGGGCTGGTTTGAGAACAAGGTAGCTGTTTTTCCACCTCAGATAATCTGTGTTTCAGCTTGATTAAATGAGGAAGTGAGTTTTTCTGTCTCTCTCCCTTCCTCCCTCTCTTTTCTTGGTCAACGTTATCCTTTTCGTCCTGGTGTAAGCAAGAAGCCACTTTCCACCAGCCTCTCCTTCCCTCTCACTTTGATTCTCTCTGACAGGAAAAATAATGAAACCTGGGTGCACCAGAAAATAACATTTATTTCACGCAGAAATATGCTGAACCACCACCGAAGGTGGCTGAGGTGATGCATTTGATGGGAAAGAGGCCAGGCTTCAAGACAGGACACATGGTCCATGAGGAAGGAGGGCAGGAAAGTGCTTCTCAGCTGTGAAGTTCTGCTCATCCTGAACCCACCCTTCTCCCACCTTCCAGCCTCCGTCCACAGAGAGGGTGAGGGTGGGATAGACTGCAGGGTCGTTTGTGGGTTTGTTCATGGATTCCTGCAGCAAACATATGGTGTTCATACTATGCGGCAGACACCGTGCTAAGCACGGGAGATGTAAAGATGAATACGGCCTTTTCTGCTCACAGGAGGGCTCGGTCTCTGGGGAGATGGAGGTTTGTAAGGAAGTTATATTTTCTTTTTTAAAGCTACAACCACAGTTGAAGGAAGGGATGTACCCTGATGGGCTCCCGTGCATGTGAAATTTGGCTGCCATATGAGGGTGAGGAAGGGTTCTGCACAATGAAGGTGGGGGGTGAGAATTTGGACTTCCTGGTGAGAATCTGGTAGGTGTGACAGGGGTGGGACAGGAGAGGACAGAAACAAGGGAGGAGTTCCAAAGAGAGTCCAATGAATGGGTGTTAATCTGAGGACTCCAGGGGCTGAAGATGTAACAAAATGCTCTCATGTGGATGGCCTGAAGACATTTGAAGAGTAGTCTATGATACTCATCAATGCTTTGTGGGAACAGTTACTAATCCATCCACCCATTCATCAATAAATGTAAAAGCTCATAATCATTGTGAGCATGCTACTTCCCAGGGGTTCATAGTCATTTGAAATCGGTCTTTGGGTTTCCACTGGCTGCAAACTGGGGTTCACATCAGTATTAAACACCAAGAGACCTTCAGGGATGTGTGATTTACACAACTTTTTTCAAATACTAGGTGCAATAATGTCAGTGGTATAAAATAAAGCTGGCGCTTAAGTGAAGGACTGATCAGTCTGCCTGGGAGAGGTGATCTAGTGGGCATCCGACAAGTCTTCACAGAGGGGCCCATGCAGAGTTAGGTTTTGAATGATGGGTAAGAGTTTGCTAGATGAATGGAATGGGAATAGAGGTGGGGCACATAACACTTCAAGTGGAAGAACTATCAAGAAGACAGAAAACACTAAGATAGCCGCAGATGCTGGGGTGCCTGAGCAGATGCGACTGCAAGTGGTGGGAGACAAGGCTGCAGATATAAGCTATGGAGGGAGTGGTAGGAGCCATGGAAGACCTCTCATGCCAAATAAGTGGTGGTTGGTGGAGGACCACTGAAGAGTTTGCTTATGGGAAGATCAGGTCAGTGTTTTCATTTGAGAACTACCCTCCTGGCTCTGCATGCAGCATAGGGGGTGAGACTGGAGTCAGGGTGCCCAGTCAGGGACAGCAGTCCAGCAGAGAGATGACCTGGACACAGGTTGTCACAGTGGAGATGGAGAGGGGACATGCTGGAGGCTAACAATGTAAAATGGAAAAACTTTATAATTGGTTGAGTATGGGGATGGGGCACAGAGGAAGAAGGTTGTTCCTCCAGCTCCCCACCTGGTGCCTAGGTGATGAGTTGTGACATTGTTGGGGACGGGGATGCAGGAGAATGTTCAGCTGTGTCTGAAGGGATGACTCAGTTTTGGATATGTTAAGATTTCCAAAATACGTTAAGTAGGCTTATGTGCCAGAAGCCATGTGCACGTGTGAGATGATCCAGAGAGAATGTATACTGTGGTAAAGAGGAAGCAAGGAGAGAGGAAGGAAGGATGGGGAAGGGAGAAGAAAGGGAATGTGACCCATGGACTTCTGACCTTTTTCCTGACCATGTTCTAGGACACTGTCTGTTTCCACATACCTGTGGATGGAGATGTTGGAAAGGTCTTACTTGTGGCAGCAATGGAGGGTGACTCCACGTTGTTAGCAGTTGTGTGGGGCAAGGGGTGGGAGGTCTGGGTGCCTTGCTCTTGATCTATTGATGGCTGGGCCTGGTGCAGTGCCACTCTCGAGCACAGCCATCACAGACACAGAGCCTGAGTGTGGCTCAAAGTGAGAATAATTTGGTTAGGAGATGGATGTTTGATTGGAAATTTTGGAAGAGGAGCTCCAAAAATTTTGTGGAGTTTGAATCTTGCATGATTGTAAAAATTTAATATGTATGTACAATATTGTGCATATAAAGTTAGATATCAGACTTTGGAAGTGGTCATGGAACTGAGGAACTCTGAGCTTATTAGCTTCATGATCAATTTTTCTGTGTTTGTGAGATTTCCAGGAAGCCCAGTAGAGGCATATGTGTGTTAAAGGTGTGATGGTGGTGGTAGTGGTGGGGGCGTGTGTGCATGGACTGCATCAATCTGTGAGGATGATCTGGGATAAGTGGGAACCCAGGCCTGGGTACTCCTTCGACCTTGTCCCACCTAGTAGGAGGCTCACATGAAGACCTGAGCCAAAGGCAGTTGCTCAACCAACTGAGCCACCAATGCCCTGCCACTCACCTTCTGAGCCAAGTGTATCAACTGGCTTGTGTAACAAGCCCCCCCCCCACCACTCCCCAGAGTCAATGTCTTAAACAATAAGCATTTCTTGTTTCTGATGAGTCTGTGGGTTGTCCTGCTGATCCTGGCTGGGCTTGTTTACGTGTCCGTCATCAGCTGGTGGGTCATCTTGGGAATGGCTATATGGATGGTTCGCCTCTCTTCCACGTGTCTCTCAGACTGGTCCAGCCTGCTAGCCCAGGCATGTTTTCACAGTGGAGGCAGGACTGAAGAGGGAGTGGAAATGTACGAGCACAGTTTTCTAGGTCTTTGCTTGTAAAATCCTGTTATCTGTCCCTGTGGCCCAGCCCGGAGTCCATGTGGGAGGCACTGTGGAAAGTCATGACCATGATACACCCCGGGGAAGCTGGGGCTGTTAGTGCAATGTATCCATTCATACCATGTCTCTCAAGAAGTATTTTCCTAAGCAAAGACTGTTCCCTCCAAGAGGCATTCTGGTTCCAGCTGTTAAGACAATAGTTTGTTTCATTTGGGTACATCTAGTCCCTGCTTTGTATCTTATTAAGCAGCAAATTAGCCCAGGGTATGGCATTTTATAGGGGCTTCAGCATTTCTACATGAAAGGAAAATTTTTATAAAGCGTTTATATACTTTCCCAAATCTTACTGGCGGATCTCACCTCTATTTTCAGAGGCCTGCCTGAGTTCCAATAGATCGCTGAACAGATGAAGGAGGTAGAGCTCAAGTTCCTTTCCAGCACTTCAGATCCATTGGCCAAAATGAGAAACTGAGGCAGTGAGAAAACTGTCAGCGATTCCAAAATCTGAAATGCTTAGACCACACAAACTGCCCCAGGAGCACAAGTGCAAAGGGGACATCCATTATCCAGGCAGGGCTTGGGACTGTTCCCCACCCCCAACCCCCACGGAAGGGCCCATCTGGCAAGTTGGAGGATAAGAGTCAGGGTGGCTTTGGGACCATTGTCATTCCACAGAGAGGGTGCGGGATTGGGTGGGGCTGTCTTGCCCTGCACCTCTCCCTCCTCAGTGAAGGTGTGCGTGTGTGTGTGCATGTGGATGGCAGAGAGAGGGAGAGGAGATGCCGTGTGTGTATTCAGATCTCCGCACACACATATATCAACATACCTCAGGGCTTTCTGCTGAGAGACGCCCAGCTTTGACACTGCTTGGCTCTGCTTTGTGTTAAGCCAGACAATAAAAGAAATGATTAGGGGCTTTCAGAGCAAGCACCTGACAATAGGGAGAGGTGAATGTGAGCTGATTGAAGTTCCATTTACCCCCTTCCTGCAGAGCCTGGAGCCCAGAGAGGCAGGCAGGGATGGTCCCGCACCTGCATATTGCAGGACCAGTCCCAGGATAAAACCTTGCCCTCACTCCTTCTCCCCGACTCCCCCGGGGCCCTCAGGGTTGGTTAAATTTAGTGTTCTGGCGTTTCCAAATCCATGTGATTTCTTCCAGGACTGTGAGTCTAAATGTCACCCTCACCGCACAATCACTAACATATTGTGCTGATGGGGGTGGTTCAAAGTCTGTGTGGCTGTGAGGGAAAGGGAAGTACAGGCAAATCTTGGGAAGGGGAAAGGAGAAAGAGAAGGAGGCGAGGGAGAGGATGAGCAGGCTTATTTTTCTCACCAGGCACAAAGCAACGCAAATGGAATCATCCAGAAGGACTCTGGCCTCCTCGGGCAGAGCCTGTCAAGTCCTGGGACTGCCTATACACACCGCATCCTTTACACACCGATAGCCTTTCTGAGGAGATGCCCATGAGGCTGGGGACAGGAGCTTGCTTCGATGAGCCTCCCTCTTGGATTCAGTAGGACTGCTGACAGACTTGGATCTTCTCCTGAGGGGCCTTCCCTGGGTTGAATGGGGGCAGGGGTTGTGGTGGGGTCATCTAAAGAGCACAGGAAGTGAAGCAACCTGGGCCTTCTCCAGTGCTCAGCCACCTCTTAGCTGGTTGGCCAGGAGTTAGCCATTTTTCTGAGCTTTGGTTTCTTATTTTGTTAAGTGGAGATAAGCATCTCTGCTTTGTCCCCTTTTCAGCGATGCTGTGAGGATTAAATGAGGTGATGTACAAAAAAAAAAACAAAAAAAAAACTTCGAAGAGAACTCCTCAGGTATTATATATCTCTTCTGGAGTGTCCTGCTTTGGGATCCTAGAGCTCTTTCCAGGAAGATTTTATGGGATGGTTCTGGGAATGAGAATCACCCATGTGAAGTGCCCATGTTGGGCATTTGCAGTTGTTGCTCAAGGTAGGCTGTTTTCTGTCTACGTCCCTTCTCATTCTGTCTCATCTCACTGGGCCATGGGCCTTCTACCCTGTGGATCCTGGGAGAAAGAACTCACAAAGGCCCTGATGAAAAAAATAGATCAGTGGTCTATTGTTATAGTCCCATGACACCCAGTCTCTCATTCTTAGGTCCTGCTCAGAATTCTTCTTCATGCTTTTTGTGCTTGATTAGAAAAAATTCCATAAAGAACATATAGCAGTCATCCTCCTCCATGTAGAGACCTTGGGAGGAGTCACCTTTCTGGACCTCAGTTTCCCCATCTGTTAAGTGATATCGCCTCCAAGGGCTCTTCTGGCAAGCCGGGACACTTCTGACTTCATGGTTCCTAGCAAATGACAGGCCCTGACCCCTTTCCAGGACTGCATCGCTGGCGATTTTAATTCTTATTCTCTTTGCTTCTCCCCTTGGAACATGCCAGAGTGTTTTGTCATTTCGGAGAATCCAGTAAACTGCATTATAGGGAGGAGATGGGGAGTTACACGGGCAAAAATCTACTATTTTCACATGAATGCTTTAGGCAGTCAGCCATGATGGGAAATGAAGTGTGTGGAAAAGTACAGGGTGAATAAAGAGGGCTTTAGTGAAATGATGAGCCTTTCATCGCTCGCGCCTGCACGTGACAGGCCGATCTGTTAGCGCCACCGCCCCACCCCCTGCTGCAGGCGTTGGGAATGGCTTTTGCCTGGAGGTTGCATTTTGATGGGGAAGAACCCATGGTTATTTACCAAAGTTCCGCTAAGGAGAAAGCGAGAAGAGGAGGGGGCGAGCCTGGTAGCGCGGGGATTCACCTCGGCGACGTCAGGAACTATTCCGGCCGGTTACAAGATGCTGAGACAGAACAGAATCCCCTCCGCCCACTGATGCGCAGGCGAGGGCTCTTAAAACAGAGCCCCTGCGACCTCCACCTCGCGAGGTTTCTCTGGTTAGCAGCAGGGTGGGCTAGGACAAGTGTCAGGGGGTGGGGATCCAGGACAGCTGGGATTCTGACTAGCTGTGTGGTTCCAGGCGTGGGCAGAGAGCAGTCCACCAGTCTCCGGCTCCCCAGCAAGCCCTACTCTTCAGTTACTCAAGCTCACACATTTTAGAGAGAGGACAGTGCCTACACTCTAGACATAAGGTTTTTTGTTTTGTCTTGTTTTGTTTTTCTTAATGAAAAGCCTTATATTTTTAGAGTAGTGTTAAGTTTAAAGAAAAATTGAGCAGAAAGTACAATTTCTGTATTCCCCTATACTCCCTTTTCTTCCTCCAAGGTGCCCCTATCAATATGTTGCATTGGGGTGGTATCTTTGTTTCAATTAATGAACCAATATTGGAACACTGTTATTAACTAAAGCCCTCAGTTTTTTTGTTTTTTTTTGTTTTTGTTTTTTTTTTTACATGAGGCTTCACTCTTGGTGTGCATTTTGTGAGTGTGGACAAATGTGTCCTGGCATGTGTCCACCATTACAGTATCATACCTGTTAATGGTTTCATTGTGGGAAAAATCCCAAGTGCTCCACCCATTCATCCCTTGTTTCCCTCCCCTGACCCCCAAACTCTTGGCAACCACCAACCTTTTTATGTCTTTATAGTTTTACTTTTTTCAGACTGTCATATGGTTGGAATCATCCACATGCAGCCTTTTCAGATTGGCTTCTTTCACTTAATACTATGCATTTAAGATTCCTCCATGTCCTTTTGTGGCTTACTAGCTCATTTCTTTTTTAATGCTGAATAATATACCACTGTATGGGTGTGCCAATTTTTTCTTTTTTTATTTATTCACCTGTTGAAAGATCTCATGTTGGCTTCCAGGTTTTGGGAATCATGGATAAAGCTGCCATAAGCATTCATGTGCAGATTTTTGGGTGGATGTAAGTTTTCAGCTCATTTGGTTAAATACCAAGAAAAGTGACTGCTAGATGGCATGGGAAAAGTGTGTTTGGTTTATAGGAAACTCCCGAACTGTCTTCCAAGGTGGCTGTACCATCTTGCTTTCCCACCAGCAATGAAGGAGAGTTCCCATTGCTCCTCATCCTTGCCAGCATTTGGCGGTGTCCGTGTTCTGGATTTTAGCCATTCTAATAGGTGCAGAGTGGCACCTCGTTGTTTGAATTCACATTTCCTTAATGACATATGGTGTTGAACACATAGAGCAGTGGAGATATATTTTCACTTTAGGATAGTTTTAACCAGCTGATTGATCTGTCTTCCCCACTCTCATCCCTGGAATTATCCAATAGGAAATTAGAGACAAGTCTGTGACAGGGGCTTAAGAAGCAGGTACACAAGTGACAGGAGCAGCAAGCACTGGGTTGGGAGTCTGAAGACCTGACACTGGTCTTCATTCCTTTGAGCTGCTTGACCTTAGGTATTGCTTCATTTGCTCAGCTTCCTCACTTGCAAAATGTGGCTTTTGTGCTAGATCAAGGTTATACAGGTTTTCTCAGGCCATTGCCCACCAGCTGGAATGAGCAGGAGGAGATGGGCAAGGCTCAGTGTTGTGATTGAGAACTGCTGTCTTGCCAGACAAGACAGCTGTTCTCGAGAATGATCTCTAGCTTCCTGTCCTGTTTACGATTTCATGCAACTTTAAGTGACAGCTGACATCCTGGCAGAGAGAAAGGGAAGGTAGATTTTAAACCATTGATGTTGGGCTCAGAAAGCTCATTGGTGTGGGGCAGGTTGTGTTGTGAAGTTAGCATGGCTCACACCTCATCACCTGCTGGAACTCCCCCACCTCCTGACAGTCCAGACCAGCATAGGCATCGCTGGTTGGACTGTGAGCTCTGTCTGGAAGGAGAGGGATCCCTTCATGTGTCTCCTCATCCCTAGGGCTCTGCCCAGGAAGGGGCTTTCCTTCCTTTGTCTTCTGAGAATCTTTCTTGTATCCAGGCACAGTTCTAGGCACTGGAAATGCAGCAGGAAGCGGAGAGACAAAAGTCCCCACCTTCATGGGGCTTCTATTGTAATGATGCACATGAATAACAACAACAAAAATTAATTTGTGTCGTCTATATTCTAGTTGAGAGAGCAGGAGCTTGCCACCAGATTTAGAAAAGTGTCCACCCTAAATCTTAAAAATAAAATACAAGGGTGAATTTCAGCTCCTCGGAAGCATCTCAGAACCTGAATGTGCCAACACAGGGGTAGCGAAGGGCCAAATGTGATTTCCTGGTTGTGTGCAGAAGTCGGCACTCTCACGTGGTTGCAGCCTCCTGCTCTGACCTGCGCTGGCCCAGGTCAGGGACCCAGAGCCACTTTTGCAGTTTAGTAGCTCTGCGCTCCCAGTCCTCTGAAGGTGGAGGGGGAGTCTGGGCAGGACGAGCTCCCACTCTGAGACCAGAGGTCCCTCTGGGAGGGGGCTCCCACTGAGAGTGAACTACACATACAGCCTGCGGCGGGCACGGACTGGAGGCAGTGGTGAGGTCTGGTGGCCCATCGCCTTATCTCCCTGCAATGTCCCAGGGAGATTATTAAACCCAATTGAAGGCCTAGTCACTTTCCAAATTAAGTGTTGTGTGGAAAAAGTGGAAAAAGTCTGGGAAAGCAAGGAGATGCTTATCAGGATTTAGGTGTTGCTGAAATCTTTCTTAGCAGAGTGGTTTGGTAATGGCTTTCTTCCCATTAGAACGAGATAATTTCTCCTTTTTCCATTGTGGAAACTTCCTATGAGTACTGACCTTGGCCCCATCAGGAGAGGCAGGAGAAAGCTTCAGGTAAGAGACAGACTGCCCTACAAGGTCTGGAAGGTCCAGGATACCCACTTGCAAGCAGGCTCTGGAAGACCTTAAGGTCATTTGGAGTTCCTTCCTGGACAAGGTCCATTTACTTTTTCCCCTATTTAATCACTCAGACAATTACAAATATTTATAAGCTCTTACATATAAGAGTATTATGGGGATTTACAGGAATAATGAGTAGTGCAGGAGTTAGAAGAGGAGATGCAACCTTTCTATGCAAAACAAATTAAGTCAAGGAAAAACAGAGGCTTCAGGGCTGGTAACATGTCAGACTTTGCATTCTCCATGAGTCTGAAGGAGAGAAAGCAATCTCTTTGAGTCCTGGTGGTCAGGGAGACTTTCTTCGAGGAGGAGGCCAGCTCCAATGGGGCTTTGAGGGATGCATAGGATTTGAAGAGATGGAAGGGAGAGACAGTTGGTCTCTGAAGGTGCCATCTATCACTTAAGCCTCCCCTCTCACTGGATGGGCCCTTCCCACTCATTACTTTCTGTTTCTTCTCTATCGGTATCTTCTTCCTCCTTTTCCCTGCTCTTCTTAGTCCTTCTTTTCCTCTTCTTTTCTCTCTTTGTGCTTTCTTCCTTGGCTCTCTTCCTCTTACCAGTGCCATATAAATAGAAAATAGGGGACTTATGATCAAATATCTTACCTGTTTGTTCCCTTACCTGTTTAGTTTAGCAGTCCTACAAGGAGACAGCATAGGGTGTTAAGCCCATTTAACAGATAAGAAGGGTGAAGCTCAGATTAGAGGCTGAGGGCTTTCTTGGGGTGTACAGTTTTCAGTGTTAAAACTGGGAAGCTCTTGAGCAAATGAGATGAGTTGGTCACTGGAGTTATGTCCTTACTTGCCAGTCCCTTGG
>RCUC01163176.1:0-52405 GCA_003697995.1 Taxidea taxus jeffersonii | reverse complement strand
TTTTTTTTAAAGATTTATTTATTTATTTGACAGACAGAAATCACAAGTAGGCAGAGAGACAGGCAGAGAGAGGGGAAGCAGGCTCCCCACTGAGCAGAGAGCCCGATGCAGGGCTCGATCCCAGGACCCCAGGATCATGACCTGAGCTGAAGGCAGAGGCTTTAACCCACTGAGCCACCCAGGCACCCCTATGATTACTTTTTAATCCTAGAATTCTGACTCTTTCTTTTTGTAATTCCAGTTAATAGAATTTATTCATTTTTTAATTTTTTTAAGATTTTATTTATTTATTTGTCAGAGAGAGAGCGGGAGCGAGCACAGGCAGACAGAGTGGCAGGCAGAGGCAGAGGGAGAAGCAGGCTCCCTGCTGAGCAAGGAGCCCGATGAAGGACTCGATCCCAGGATGCTGGGATCATGACCTGAGCCGAAGGCAGCCGCTTAACCAACTGAGCCACCCAAGCGTCCCAAGAATTTATTATGCAAAAAGGAGGAATGTCAAAAATTGATTCATCAGAAATTACTAGTATATAGTTAGAATCCAATAAGGAGAAAGAAACACATAGGATTTAATTTGAACAGGGAAAGTTAATGTAAAGTATTATTAATTATAACAAGGTAAAGAGAATTCTAAACAACACTATAGAGTTGAGGGAGAGAATCTGAATTGTAGAATAATTTTTTAGCTTACTGATTTGCTCTAGTGATATCCAGTCTCCTATTTATCCATATACTGAGTGTTTTCACAGAATATTTCCACTTGTAAGATATCTACTTGGTTCTTTGTAGTATGTAAAGAATTCAAAGTGACATATACATGGGTTAGGATAAAATTGACTCCAGGAGGGACCTGAGCTTCCACTCCCAACTGGAAGCAGCAAGGCAGACAAGGTGGTGTGAAGAAATACTAGTTGGCATTGAGCTTCCCTCACTCTTTCTTTAGAAAGATCTTTTGGCTCTACCATATGAAATATAACCCAGATCTGTTCCCTTCTCACCATTTCCACTGATACTAAATTCTCTTTCTGGATTATTGTGTTAACCTCCTAACTAGTCTCCTTTATTACATTCTTACTTCCCCCTATAGTCCACTTTCCAATTAGAAGCCAGATATAAAGTTAAACTGTAAATTGATTTACATGACTTTTTGCTTAATACCTCTCCAGTGGATTTTTGTCTCATCTGGATTAAAGTGCAAACTCTACCAATGGGTTACCTATGGGCTCTGTATTACTGGCTTTTGGCAGATTGTCTTGACTTCTACCTCCTAGCACTATATTCTTCCTCATTTTACTCCACCCAACTCATGTTTTTCTTGACTGTGTAAACCTAGCTTCTGTCTAAGGGTGTTTTCATTTGTTTTCCCTTTGCTTAGAATGCTCTGTACCTAGATGCTTGCATGGCTCACTTCCTACTTTGTGTCTCATCACATTGCTGTCTCTCAGAAAGGAACTTGTATACCAAACCTATCTTCAATGGCAGCTCTTTTACAGAAAATGCTGTTGGATCCCAACCGTATCTTCTCCTATTTCAGAAATGTGCAGCTTTGGTGGATAGTTTCCTTTATATGCAAGATAACTTGCTCCCTCAAACATTTGTGTCCCTCTGTTGGGTGGAGTGTTCTGGAAGTACTACAGTTATTGCCCTAAGGAGCAAACCTCAACCAATTAGGGGGAGGATTTGGTAGATAGACACCACAGCTTTCTCCCCCATTGGTGGAACAGTTCCATATATGTACTATACTGTCTCTCTAAGGGTCTACAGTTTACCCCATGATAATAACCCACTCCGGCATTCTTTTTTTTTAAAAAATTTAAAAAAGATTTTATTTATTTATTTGTCAGATTGAGAGAGAGAGCAGGAGCGAGCACAGGCAGAGTGGCAGGCAGAGGGAGAAGTAGGCTCACTGCTGAGCAAGGAGCCCGATGTGGGACTTGATCCCAGGACGCTGGGATCATGACCTGAGCTGAAGGCAGCTGCTTAACCAACTGAGCCCCCAGGCGTCCCTCCGGCATTCTTTTTTGTGGGGAATGGGAGATTGAATCTCACCCACAGCTTTATTGAAATGTGATTGACAAATAAAAGTTGTATGTATTTTTTTTTGGGGCACCTGGGTGGCTCAGTGGGTTAAGCCGCTGCCTTCCGCTCGGGTCATGATCTCGGGGTCCTGGGATCGAGCCCCGCATGGGGCTCTCTGCTCGGCGTGGAGCCTGCTTCCCCCTCTCTCTCTGCCTGCCTCTCTGCCTACTTGTGATCTATCTGTCAAGTAAATAAATTAAAAAAAAAATCTTAAAAAAAAAAGTTGTATGTATTTTTTTTTAAAGATTTTATTTATTTATTTGTCAGAGAGAGAGCAGGAGTGAGCACAGGCAGACAGAGTGGCAGGCAGAGGCAGAGGGAGAAGCAGGCTCCCTGCTGAGCAAGGAGCTCGATGAAGGACTTGATCCCAGGACGCTGGGATCATGACCTGAGCTGAAGGCAGCCGCTTAACCAACTGAGCCACCAGGCCTTCCAAAAGTTGTATGTATTTAAAGTGTATGATGCGATGGTTTGAAATGTGTATACATTGTGAAATGATAATTGAGCTAATTAACACATTTATCACTTCATATTTACATGGGGTATGTGTGCCTGTATGTGTGTGATGAGATCTAAGATCTATTCTTGCAGCAGATTTCAAGCACACAGTATGGTATTACTCAAGGCATTCTTTTAATTTTTTTTTCATTTCATTTCATTTTATTTTATTTCTTTTCAGTGTTCCAAAATTCATTGTTTATATACCACACCCAGTGCTCCATGTAGTACGTGCCCTCCATGATACTCACTACCAGGCTCACCCAACCCCCCACTTCCTCCCCTCCAAAACCCTCAGTTTGTTTCTCAGAGTCCACAGTCTCTCCTGGTTTGTCTCCCCCTCCAATTTCCCCCATCTCCACTTCTCTCCATCTCCCAGTGTCCTCCATGTTATTCCTTATGCTCCACAAATAAGTGAAACCATATGATAATTGACTCTCTCTGCTTCACTTACTTCACTCAGCATAATCTCTTCCAGTCCTGTCCATGTTGATATAAAATCTGGGTATTCATCCTTTCTGATGGAGGCATAATACTCTATTGTATACATGGACCATATATTTTTTTATCCATTCATCCATTGAAGGGCATCTTGGTTCTTTCCACAGTTTGATGACTGTGACCATTGCTGCTATGAACATTGGGGTACAGATGGCCTTTCTTCTCACTACATCTGTATCTTTGGGGTAAATACCCACTAGTGCAACTTCAGGGTCATAGGGTAGCTCTATTTTTAATTTCTTCAGGAATCTCCACACTGTTGAACAGACACTTCTCCAAAGAAGACATACAAATGGCTAACAGGCACATGAAAAAATGTTCACCCTCATTAGCAATTAGGGAGATTCAAATCAAAACCACATTGAGATACCACCTTATACCAGTTAGAATGGCCAAAATTAACAAGACAGTAAACAACAAGTGTTGGAGAGGATGTGGAGAAAGGGGAACCCTCTTACACTGTTGATGGGATTGCAAGTTGGTGCAGCCAATTTGGAAAACAGTGTGGAGATTCCTGAAGAAATTCCTTAAGAAATTAAAAATAAAGCTACCCTATGACCCTGCCATTGCACTACTGGGTATTTACCTCAAGGCTTTTCTCACCTCCCCACTCACTTATCTTATTTACCAAATAAATCACCTGTACCCAAATTCTTATCTTGGGGTCTCTGGTGGAAAACCAACTAGATATCCTCATTTAACATTTTCTATACCTTATTTTTTCTACTTAGGATACATTTAGGAGTTTCATGAGGGAAATCTTGGAACTTGCTGCTGTATCTTCTGTGTCTTGCACAGTGCCTGGCTTGTAGGAAGCTTTCATTAAATAACTTCTGTATGAATGCTGAAAGAATTGGGGGAAAAACCCTAATTATTCACCCCTCTCTTTTGAATGATTTGCTTCAAACTTAGGAGAACTTAATAAAAACTGGCAGAATAGTCTGGCTCCAATATTTCCAGTTTAGTGAATGTCTTATGCAGTATGTTAGATTTTTATTACCATTATTTTATTTCAACATTACTTGAAGGTGTTTAGTATGAACTATGTGTTCATACTAAATAGTAGGTTATTTATAAACCTTATCTCCTTTAATAATTGCAGCTTCTCTGTAAATTAGGTTTTATTATTCATAGTCTAAAAATGTGTAAATTAAGGCTGCTGAAGATTGCAAAGTTTATATGTGGAGGAATTGGTGCTTAGCTCCCCATATGTTTGACTTGAAAGCCACTACATTTCTTCATGTACTCTACCTCCTAGGCAATTATTATACTTGTAAGAAGTAACTTTTAGTTTTGTGTTAAGCCAATTATAAAGTTTAAATTGTCCAAAAGAAAGAGAGATGGTATATGTCTGTTCCCAGAAGCTTTCTCCGAGGGCAAGAAAATAACTGTTAGAAGAAAGAACAATTGTATGAACTAGTGTTGTGAAGATGCATGTAAAAAGAATGAATTTTTATGTTTGGGTTATGCTCTGTTGCTTTGATAGAAAAGTGGAAAGGAAAAGTGGAAATAACTGTTAATCTGGGAATGCAGCAACATATTCTGATATACAAATAATTCTAGTTACAATCATATATCATGACAGAGCCAAATGTGTCTAGTTACTACATTTGTGATGGCAGAATAATGGGGAAAATTTTACATTACTTGTGATATCAAGATAGAGTGTTCTAGAATTCACTTCTAAAGTGAAGTTTGCTTCAGGCAACTACTTTTAAACCCAAGGTATGACAGGAATTTTTCTCCCTTTTCTCTAATTAAAAGAGGTTATTTACTTAAATCTGGACTTATAGGCTAAAAATGATACATTTAAATGAATAATATTTCTTTTTTTTCATATTGGACAAGGCTTAAAGAGAATGCTAAACAAATTTAAATAAAAATTTCTGGTTTCCCGAATATCTCATTTTAAGTTAATAGAAGATAAAATTATCTCAGCAAACAGAGCAAGTAAGTATTTCAAGAAAGAAACTAAAGAAATTCAGTGTCATTCTTGTCCTTGTCTGCAAGGTTAGTATAGAAAGGGACATTGGACCAGAAGTCAGAGACCCATAGTTAGCTCTGACTTGAAGTTAATAAGTATAATAATGAATATATCTCCTAACATTTCTTGGTTTCATTTCTTGCCTTAAGATTAAACTAGATGCTTTTTATGAGCTCCGTCATTTTTGACATTCTGTGATTTTATGACCATGTTAAAAAATGCATTAAATTATTGATTTTAGTGGTGTCACATAGGGAAAGTTAGTACTCTAAAACTAGTATTAACTAATGTGAGAGACAGCTATGATCTAGTAGAATAATTTATGAAATTACAATTCTGAGATATAATTTTAATTTGGACTCTGCCCCTCCAACTACTTGTGTGAAAATAACATGAGCCTTGGAGTTAAAAAGGCAAGATTCTAATCCCAGCTCTGATACTTACCAGGTTGGCCTTGATGAATTCATTTCTTTCCTCAGTTCCTCATTTCTAGAGGAGAGATGGTAATATATGTCCTCATCAAAATGAGGGAGTATTATATGAATAGTGTAAGATAAATTTTTTGAAAGCGTTTTGTTGAAGTGAAAATTATTATACTGATGTAAGATATCAGTATTGGTTAAAGGAGCAAGGCAGGAGAAATAATAAAGCCTTTCAGGATGTTTTTGAGAGATGGTTTATATCCCCAAACCTTGACAAGGTTGTCTTTTCTCTCCTATTGGGAAAAGACTATTGAGAAATGTTAGTTTCTCCTAATTACAAAAAGTTTGACTTGCTGTCCTATGTGGTTCAAATGGAAAATGAAAATCTTTAAAATGTTTGAAAAAATACACACTTAGAAAACTCTGTAGTCTTCATATCAGGAAGTGGAGATGCAACGGGGGTGGGGGTTAAGGTGGTAGGAAAAGAAAAAATGAAACAAGATGGGATCAGGAGGGAGACAGACCAAAAGAGACTCTTAATGTCATAAAACAAACTGAGGGGGATGGGGGGAAGGGGGTTGGGAGAGGGTGGTGGGGTTATATTATATGTTTAAATAAGAAAGCTTAAAGAAAAAAAAAGAAAACTCTGTAGTCTTATAAAAAACATTTTGAGCAACTGTAGTGTGTTTGCTCTGTTTCGGAATCTTCCCAGATGTATTCTCATTTCACGTCCACAGTGACCCTGTGAAGTCTCTATTACCACCTTGTTCTGGATGGAGGAATGTGGCTTAGAGAAGTTGACTAACCTGACTAGGGTCCTATGACTGGTAAAAAGCAGAACCCTGATATTAATTCATGTTTTTTCAGATACAAAACTCACATACTCTGCCCTCTGCTTAATGCTTCTTCCATGTCAAGAGAAAAAAAAAATTATTTGTATAATTATGTTGAGCTCCAACCATGTGACAGGAGTTGAATTAGGCAGAGACATGATCCCTTTGAATCTTCACAAAACTTCTTTTGATGCAAGTTTTATTTTAATTTTAGAGAATTTTTTTTAAGTCTTTACTTTCTACAATGATGGTGACATATCAGTAAATTGGTTTAAAAATCCAATGAACAAAGCAAATTGAAAATAAGCAACAAAATGAGTTTAGGGTAATAGAGGGAAAATTAATTTCCTACCATGATATGCACACATATTTTAATATATACATATGGGTTGTGTTACATATGCTAGCATTTATATGCTAATTTTTGGAATGAATGATGCAATTGTTAGCTAGAGAGAACTGAAGATTTAGAATTAATATATAGAGAGATAGGATTAATTGGGAATTGTTAAAAGACAACTGAATGGGCAATGATTTGTGGAATATTTGGCTCCACAAAACCCATTTCAAGTCATTGGCCATCTGTAGGATGAAAGTGGAGTGTAGAGAGAATAGTTATGTGTAAAAATATACGTTATGCATTATCAGATTCAAGAGCCTGCAGTGTGTTTAGCATCATGCTAAGAATTTTTATATGTATTATCTCATATAATTCTCAAAACAGCTTTGCTGTACATAAAATGTACATTTTATAATTTTTGTTTTAGCAGTAAGGAACGTGGGCCTCTGAATTGATCATAGCCACTGCTACCTTATCTCCCTTACCATGAAAGTAACTGTCAATAGTGCCATTTCTCTTTTCCAAGGAAAAGATAGAAAACTGCAATCTCTTGAACTTCAGGTTCTTTTGCACTGGGTGGTAATTTTCATTTCTGTCCCAGTTTCTGCTGTCATTCTATATAACCTCACACTCAAGATGGTCAATGTCTGTAGTGTGTTAGCAACTGGACTTTATGACCAGTCACTTGCTACTCCATCCTCCCTGCTTCTTTTATTTTTTTAAAAAGATTTTTATTTATTTATTTGACACAGAGAGGGAGATATCACAAGTAGGCAGAGAGAGAGGGGGAAGCAGGCTCCTCCCTGAGCAGAGAGCCCGATGCGGGGCTTGATCCTAGGACCATGAGATCCTGAGCAGGGCTGAAAGCAGAGGCTTAACCCACTGAGCCACCTGGATGCCCCGCATCCTCCCTGCTTCTTATCTCATTGCTCAGGCAGGTTGCATGCACATGAACAGCTCTTTTTAAAAAGAGAGGACTATAAAAGATGCAACAGAGAACACTTCCAAGGAAGGATAACAGAAGCTAGGTGAGGGCAGGATTCCTGATATCCATCAGAGCATTTATATCATTCTACTACATAAATAAGTATTTGTTTCTCAGACTGTCTCTGTTCCTTCCCTGTGGGCCCCTCAGAGATGGGGATCAGAGAGTATATACTCTGTTTTTGTTACCGTAGGTTCTTTTTAAGAATACCTAAACAGAGACTCAAAATCTAACTCATATAAAATGAAGACAACAACCTCATAAGGCTTCTGACATCCCATGCCCATTGTGAAGTGTGACACCATAATTTCTCAGGTGATCCTCCTCCTATCATTGTAGACATTTAAGTAAAAGGCAAGAGCCTCCAGCTTTAGATTACTTTAATAAGTATTGCCATCCTTAGTCTGCATAGAGCTTACTCTCTTCTGGTTCTATCTCCATAGTTTTCTATGGAATCTTTACTCTCAAACTTTTGGCTGAATTCTGGCCCTTCTGCCTGGATCCCATTTTCTTCTCTAAAGCTGGATGTTCTCTTCTATCATGTGCCTGATAGGTCCTGGAGGTTCTATCGACATTATTTTCTTTTCCCATTGTCACATATAAACCATTGCTCTATCTTCCTGCCTTTTATAAAACAGCTGTACCTATGAGCTTATGGTGTTTGGCTGTGACATATATATAACTCTGGATGGCTCCCATCTCCCAACTCCTGGTTATTTCCTCATACTCCAAGGACTTTTGCTCCTGGCCATTATTTTCTCTTCTCTTTTAGCTTTTGTTGTTGTTCTAGATAATTTCCATATCCAAGTGGATGATCCATATTAGCCTCAAATCTTCCTGACCTCATGGGCTCCAATAATTTTCTTTACTCAGCTCTTTTACTACCAAAATCATATGCTAGTTATTGCAGGGACCACTTTAACTCCAGAAATGTTAAACTATAATAATGTTCTCTTATCCCAGCCTCTTCATTCCCTCTTTGAAGTGGCAGTTGCTTTCCTTTGCCTTTTCTTCCAGTATTCTCCCCTTCATGATTTCAATTCTTTCTTTATTCAACTTAGACCAGTAGTGTATCTCTCTAGCCACTCACTGTCTTTTCATTATGATATATGCCTTTTTTATTTTTTCATTTTTTATTTTCATGGAATCTATCTTGAAAATACCATAGTCACTTAAAACACAAACCTCCAAAACTCAAATCACTTTTTTTTTGTTGTTGTTATCAGACTCATTTCTTTTGTGTTCTTTCCTTTTGGTAATCTGTATCACACAAGCTAGAAACTTTGGTGAAGTGACCTCTTCATTTTCATAGTCCTCCTATCCTATAAGTATGAAAAAAAATCACAACTTTTTTTTTCAAAAAAGAGTTTATTTGAGAGAGAGCATGCATGCAACAAGTTGGGGGGTGCAGAAGCAGAGGGAGAAGCAGACTCCCCACTGAACAGACAGCCAGACATGGGCCTTGATCCCAGGACCTAGAAATCATGACCTGAGCCCAAGACAGCCACTTAACCAACTGAACTGCCTAGGTGCCCCCAAATCATGACTTCTTAATGCCTCTTACATTCCTTGCATTTTCATCATTCCCTCATTATTATTTTAATGCTCATTCTCTTCATCTTTTGTCTATTAAATGGTATTTTAAATTCTCTTCTGTAGAAGCCTTGCTTTTCTTCCTGGGTCTTTTTTATCTTGAGCTCACTGTGGCATTTGGAGTTGCTGAGTAACCCTCTTTGCTCTTTAAACTCCTTTCTCTTGGTTCTTTTAATTTTTTTTCAAAGATTTTATTTATTTATTTGACAGAGAGAGAGAGAGAACACAGCAGGGGGAAGAGCAGGCTTCCCGATGAGCAAGAAACCCTATGCAGGGCTTGATCCTGGGATCATGACCTGAGCCTAAGGTGGATGCTTAATGACTGAGCCACCCAGGCGTCCATTTTCTTTTGGTTCTTAAGAGCAGGAGGAAGTGATTTCTTACCTATATGACCTTTGGTCTTTATCTTCTAGTTTGTTTTCTTTCTGACCATTATAGCATATCTTAAATGTTAGTACATAGCACTCTGTCCTTAGCTCTTTTTCTCTTCTCACTCTACCCTCTCTAGACAAAGCTATCTATTCATATCATTTTATCAACTATCCAAATATGGTTGAACCTTACTCTGAATCTCTTGGTTGGGCCTTTCTTCTGAGCTACTATCTTATTTTTCTGGCTGCCTACTTCCTTTCTTCATATGGATGCTACATAGGCTCTCAAGCCCATCAGCAAACACAGAATTTGATGTCCTTTCCCATAATGTGCTCCTCTTTTCTTTTCTATCTCAGTTATTGATATCCAAGCCATCAAAGCAGAATACTTTTTTTTCTTACCCTTCCTATATAGATGGGTTAAAACCCTATATCTTTGATGTTTCTGAGATATCAATCTGTCCATCTTCACTGCTGCTACTGTTTGGGTCCATAATCAAAGGAGCGAGACTGATACAAAGCAAAGGTCAAGCAAAGCTTTATTTCATGCCACGCATCAAGAATCAAACTGACCGGCCAGGGCTGTCTCTTACAAAGAGAGGTGACCCCTCTCTGCCTTACAGACTGGCTTTTAAGGGCAAAGGCCATGTGGTTGGGCCTGGCCACGCACACGTGGCCAATGACACAGAGAAAACTGCACAGTCAGGCTAGGTCACACATAAGTGACCAAAGGAATTACAATTTATCCTATAATAGACATTTGAACTAGCCTATCACCTTGGTCAGGATTGGCACCCAAAAGGGGCCCAAAGGGTGGGGCCCATACTCCTTGGTAGCTAGGGAGACAGTATGTGCCCCCACTGATTGGATACCTCCACCTGGCCTGACCCACCCTTGTATTTGGGCTTTGTTACCTGGGACTGGTTGCTGGGACTTGTTTTTAAGTAAGTCCCCTGTGGGGGGCAGGGTCTGTTTAAGTTTACTGCATAAACAACAAAATTGCTATTCAACCGAAATGGAGCCGATTTGGCTAAATAGGCCCTTACACTACCATACTTCAGGCTCTTTCTTTCTTTCTTTTTTTTTTTTTTTAAAGATTTTATTTATTTATTTGATAGACAGAGATCACAAGTAGGCAGAGAGGCAGAGAGAGAGAGGAGGAAGCAGGCTGTCTGCAGAGCAGAGAGCCTGATGCAGGGCTCAATCCCACAACCCTGGGATTATGACCCATGCTGAAGGCAGCACCCAGGCGCCCCCATACTTCAGGCTCTTAATATGACTTCATATTTAGTCTTATCATGTCTGCTTCCCTTGCCCCCTAACTTTTAGCTCCATAGTACTACTATATTCCCATAGTAGGGACTTCCCTGGGAAGTTCCCAGGACAAAAGAGCCTATAATGCCCTTTGATCCACATACAGCCACCTGTAGTCCCTTGTCTCCCGGGTAATACATATCCCTTTCCAAGATTTAGCTTGTCACTTATCTTCTGAAGTTTTTTTGTATCTGCATAAAACTGACTGCTGCTTGCACTGTGTACCTCTTTCCAACATGGTGATAGAAGCAAAAGAAACCTAATTTATTATTCTTATTTGTTGATAGGTTAGTTTCCCTTATTGGACCAGAAATTCCTGAAGGTGTAGCCATGACTTATATATCTCTGTATCTCATTGCCTAGGACAATAGGCCACTCAATAAATTGATAAACTTTTAAAACAAAAGGAATAGATGCTGTTTTTGAATATTAGATTTTTCAATTCACCTAATACAACATAGATCACTAAAATTGCATTTAACACATGTTTACATTTTCAACCAAATCTCTGTAGTTTTTAATAAAGTCTCATCTTCTGAATAAATAAAACCCCATTTAAAAATATTATAGCTTCATGATCTTTAAACAGATTCCTTCAATCTCAAGTGTGCTCTTTGGCAAATGCATGGTTTTGCATATATTACCTAATTTCTTCTAATACCAGGAGGAAGTTGGGAAGAAATTTATATGTAATGTGTTTCTCACATAAGTATAGCTTGTAAACTACTCCATCAGGACAAAGTTTTATGTTAATTTAAAATATAAGGTTTAAGAAGAAATAGTTCTCTTTATTATTTCAACACTTTTCAGTCTGGCCAGATGGTGGTTACTCCATTGTAGGCAAGTGTAGTGGATGAGTCAGTAGAGATGAGTGTGAGTTCTTCAGCTGCTGTTTACTGGTTTAGTGACCTTGCATCAGCAACCTAAATGTCCCGAGTCTGTTTCTGTGTTTGGTTATTTCACAGGGAGTTGGAACAGGTTGAAGGACATTATGCGTATGAAGTGGTTTGTATCCCACAAGACTGCAGGACAAAGCTTGGTGAAAAAATAGCACGAGGGGAAAGTGCATGGGTTTGGGCATGAGCAGACTAGATTCACATTTTGATTTTGCCACTTTTATGTGACTTTGGGCACCTTAATTGACATATTAGAACATTACTTTCCTCATCTGCAACATGGGGATAATAATATCTACCTTCTCTAATTGTGGAGAAGATTAAAGGCAGCAATGCACTATGGCATCTGGTGTCTGGTCATTGCCTCTATAACTATGACTAGTAGGAATGAAAGCATCCAGTTTTTAAAATCCTCCATCCTGTCTATATGTCTTATATCCTTGTAGAGTGATCACCAACCAGTCAGAATGAGTCTCTAATATGGGTTAAGCCTCAGCTAGTATCCTCTGCAGAATTAGGTTTATTAGGATTTAATGCTCCTGGAGCTGTCCACATTCCTTAAGAGAAACACATGCAAAATACTTACTGTACCTGAAATTCTCACATGATACTAATAAATAAAATTTCCATTAATTACTCAGAGCCAGCCACTATAATAGGCACTTTATTTACCTTATGTTCTTGAGACTTCATGTCAGTTCTTGAAGGTGGGAATGATTATCCTCTCCATTTAAAGATGATGAAACTTATTTACAGAAATGATAAGCTTCATTTATAGACTAGAAAAAGACAGGATCAGGAATGAACTGAGGGTTTCTGATAATAAATCCAGTGATTTTTCCACTATGCACGAATGACAGGTGGGTCAAGCTCACTCCAGCACTTTGGCTATTTTTTCAAAATCAACAACACTGCTGAGTTAATAAATTAAGCTTGACAAACACCAGTTCTAATATGTTTCCTAGTGACTGATCTTAGCAGGAGTCTTTATCATTGATTAAGGCCTAGCCCTGACTCAGGCATGAACCTGGACCTGGGTCAGGATGTGAACATCTGGGGCTTTATGCATTTGACTTGTTTTCCATCTTTCCATTTGGGAGTGCCATCTCATGCAATCACTGATTTGTTAAGTTATTCAACATTTATGACTGTCATCTATGTGCCTTGAAATTGTGATAGACACTAAAGATAATAGGATGTAAATCCAGCTTGTCTTCAAGGAACTGAGTCAATTAGAATAAAAGGATAATTGCAATTTATTGTCTTCTGTGAAGTCAACAGCATCATAATGGTGTTCTGTGGACACAGGGAAGGGCCATGGAGGACTTTCAACCAAGAATGAGCATTTCCTTGAGTACTTAAAGAATAAAGTAATTTTGGGACAGAAAAAAGAGGGAAGGGGACAAAGAATGCAAGTACAAAGGCATGGAGGTGTTTAACATTAGTTTCTTTTCACAGTTGTGAAAAGTTTGGGGCCACAGTTAGAACATGGGTGAGGGAGGAGTGGGGGAGGGAGGAGAAGTGGCAAAGGGTGAGCAAAGGGTCAGTGGATATTATCAGCCATGGCAAGGTAACTGGAATGAATGTTGTGGGCAAACAGGCATCATTGACATGTTTTAAGCATAAGATGAAAAAATCAGAGTAACAGTTTAGATAGATTGATGTGACAGTTGGTGGATATGGAGGGGAAAGTTTGGAGGAGGGATAATAGGTAGGAGTGATCTCAGCTGGAAGTACCAAAGGCCTGGTTTCAGGTGGCGTGGCAAGTGGTTTGAGAGAAATGAGGGATGCAGTCAATCTTGAAGGCTGAATTGGCATAAGTTAGTGATTTGGTGGGATGTGGAGTGAGGGACAAGGAAGTATCCAGATGGTTTCCTAGATTTTTGTCCTCTGTGATTGTCCTCTACAAGGATGCAAGGATGATGGCCTCAGTTCCTTAGACAGAGAACACTCAGTAGGAGCAGGATTCATAGGAAGACGAGGACCACAGAGGACATTATCACAAGCCCTGTGCCTGACCTTTTCACCCTTAGCCTCTTCCAACCTCCATTGCTAGGGTTCTAGTTATTGTCTTCATCACTTCCTATCTAACTGACTGCAGTAATCTCTCACTTGGTCTCTAAACTCTGATCTCCATGAACATAGCTCTGATGGGCCACTCTTCTGCTTACAAGTTTTTAGTATCTCTAAGTTACTTAGAGAAAACTGAAATTCACAACTTTCTATAATCTTGTTCCAAGCTGATCTCTCCAGGCTTATTCCCTACCCTTCCTCCAAGCAATAGGCTAACATGCCATAGTTGGAGGACCAGACACAAAGTGAGACAACTTAAGGTGTGTGTGTGTGCATGCACACCCACAATTTTTGTCAGAAAAAGTTAGAAAAAGAAAAGAACGGTACCTATTGAGAAGCTAAAAAGGTGTTGTGGAGAAGGCAGGCTCTATTTTGGACTTAGAGGTATAAATGGGGGAAAATATAGGTGACAGGGAGGAGGAAAGGCATAGTTGGCACGGGGAGAATAGTGTAAACACCATGATGCAGACTGGGGGTGTTGAAGGAAGGAGGTGCAAGGGAAGTGGCAGGGAAGAAACTGGCCTGATGGCAGTAAAGGGTGAGCAGGGTAAAGTTTTAGGGTCACAGAGGGGCCAGTCTTTGCCTTGTTTTCCAGTAGCATAGTTTTGAAATGTAAATATTTACAGGTAGCTCTGTGTATATAACATGGTGGTTGAAAAATCAGTGAAAAAATATTGATAAGTTAGAGTAAAAAATTTAAACATTGACATGATGAAACTTTACATTTTCACAGTGCTTTACAAATGACAAGACCCTCTTCCTGAGGTCCAGAGAGAGCAGTACTTTGCCAAGTTTGGACTCAAACATGGGTCTTTTGATCCCAGTTTCAGGTGTTTCCCACCACAATAGAGCTGCCTCATGCAACATGTTTTAATGTCTAAATAATCATATACTTTTGTTGGGTAAACCAGACTACATGTGTGTCTTTAGATGGATTGTGATCAATTTCTTGAGGATTTTGTTAAGCATCTCTTTATTGATTTCTTCCAGCTGAGAAGAAGCCAATAAATAGTAAATAAAAAAATAATGCCCAAACTACAACTATAAAGGTTCACAAATAAGGGAAGACAACCTAACACAACTAGACAGGCAACACGAGACTTCATTATAGTTTTCTTCACAAATTGCAGTGGAATAAAATGACTTAGGGGCACCGGTATATGAAAACTGCTTAAAGTCACATAAGTGTAGCATTTGTTTTGGAATAATTCTGTTTCTGAATACTCTGGTCTCTCAATCCTCTTTGAAGTGAAAGATTCTGTTTCATGATGATTGTGTTGAGAATATATATTTTCAGCACTTTAAGCAAGAAGTCAGTGCTATGTTTGAAACAGAGTGCCAGGAGGAAATAGCTCATGCCAAATCACTGGGATTTTATTGTACAACAATGTAGAATATATTGAGCTTGATTTTGGGGGGGAGGAGTAATTTTGAAAGGGCATTATCTTCTGAAAACATATTCTTCTCAAATAATTGGGATTTGCATGGAAAAAAATCTGAGTTTGTGGAATGCCAGGAGTTACATATCAGCCATAGAAAAGACTATGCCTGAGGGTCCTTTCTGGACACAGAGCCACATCAGATCTTTGGCAATGGCAAAGATGTCCAGGTGTCTGTATAGGGGTTGCCAAGACCAAAGAAGAGAAAGAAAAAACGGAGTTAGAATTATGGATATGAGGAACAACATTTTCTGCATTTAATAACTACTATGGTAACTACTTTGATAACTATTACAGTGAATATTGGGTTAGGCATAACACTATATACTGTCTCTCGGAGCAATTTTATTGTCTTTGTTATCACTTATTCAATATATTTTTTGAGATTGTGAGCTATAAAAGTGGGGGCCATGATTTCCTTGTTCTTTTTACATCCCTAGTGCCTAGCATGGTATCTGACAAGTAGCAAGTGTTTAATAAATATGTATTGAATAAATATGTACTGAAAAAAAGAACTGCTTGGGATCTAAAGATCAGACCAACAGTAGATGGATACTCAAGGAGACAAAAATATAGTATAAATAAATGAGTTTTAAAAATATCTTTATAGTTGGCACACCATAAAATTCACCCATTTAAAATACACAATTCACTGATTTTCAGTATATTCACATGGTCATGCAGCTATTACTGCACTCTAAGTTTTTTTATTAATTTTTTTGAAGATTTTATTTATTTATTTGACAGAGAGAGATCACAAGTAGGAAGAGAGAGAAGGGGAAGCAGGCTCCCTGCCAAGCTGAGAGCCCAATGCCAGCCTTGATCCTAGGGCCCTGAGATCATGACCTGAGTCAAAGGCAGAGGCTTAACCCACTGAGCCACCCAGGAGCCCTGCAATCTAAGTTTAGAACATTTCCATACTCCCTCAAAAAACTGCATAATCATTAGCAGTCAGTCCTTATGACCTATCCCCCCAGTACACATACCCTCCTGCCCTAGGAGACCATGAAGTTTTGGCAGTTACTATGCAACATGCTTGTCTGTCTGTGTGTCTACCTACCTGTCTATCTGCAAACAAAGAATTGTGTCCTTCTGAAGCAGTGGATGTCTTAAAGGAATTCTTCATATTCTTCAAGAAGTATAAGAAAGGCCTGAAGCAAGTATTTTATGTAGAGCAGTCTGTTAAGATGCTACTATTGGTCAGATGATAAGGGAGAAGGATCCCAGAAGGATCACAATGGCTAACAGTTCAGAAGGGTGAGGGAAGCTGAGGGTGAGGTAGGCTGAGGGAGGCTGGTTGCTGTTGAGAAGAATCTCAACCTACCTTAGGGTTTTTCAAAAGCTTGCTGAGTCTGAGAGCTCAAGCAGAATCAACAAGAACTAATGCTGAGAGTAGGGAGACACCAAAAATGTGCTCTGATTTTAGATGAAAACCTTATCCCCTGCTCTCTGAAGATCTGCTCTAAGTGGCTTGTGACCCTTGGGAGTTGTTCCAAGGAAGGCAGAGGATTTGTGGGAAGAATTTTGACAGTTTAAAAGAGTTGATAGTGCATCTTGGATGATTTAGGAACATTTGAATTGATGGAAAATCCAAGAGAAAAAAATAAAGAGGAATGTTAATTTCATTTGCTTAGCAAATATTTGTTACCTACTATGAGCCAGGTATTAGTTCAGGCACTGGGGACACAGCACTGACTAAAACAGGGAAAACAAAACAAAACAAAACAAAACAAAACAAAACAAAATAAACCCCAAAGCAAACAACAACAACAAAACACTCTTCTAAAAATGTACATTCTATTATAGTCTTTGGCTTAAAATCTAATTGATCTGATATAAGGATTGTCACTCCAGCTTTCTTCTGATGTCCATTAGCATGGTAAATTGTTTTCCACCCCCTCACTTTCAATCTGGAGGTGTGTTCAGGTCTAAAATGAGTTTCTTGTAGGCAGCATATTGATGGGTTTGGTTTTTTTATCCATTCTGAAACCCTGTGTCTTTTGATTGGGGCATTTAGCCCACTTACATTCAGGGTAACTATTGAGAGATATGAATTTAATGCCATTGTATTGCCTGTAAGGTGACTGTTACTGTATATTGTCTCTGTTCCTTTCTGATCTAATACTTTTAGGGTCTCTCTTTACTTACAGAACCCCTTTCAATATTTCCTGTAGGGCTGGTTTGGTGTTTGCAAATTCTTTCAGTTTTTGTTTGTCCTGGAAGACTTTTATCTCTCCTTCTATTTTCAATGATAACCTAGCTGGATAAAGTATTCTTGGCTGCATGTTTTTCTCATTTAGTTCTCTGAATATATCATGCCAGTTCTTTCTGGCCTGCCAGGTCTCTGTGGATAAGTCTGCTGCCAATCTAATATTTTTACCATTGTATGTTACAGACTTCTTGTCCCGGGCTGCTTTCAGGATTTTCTCTTTGTCTCTAAGACTTGTAAATTTTACTATTAGATGACGGAGTGTGGACCTATTCTTATTGATTTTGAGGGGGATTCTCTGCACATACTGGATTTTGATGCTTGTTCCCTTTGCCATATTAGGCAAATTCTCTATGATAATTCTCTCAATTATACCTATACACAACCTAACCCTACACCTAAAGGAGCTCGAGAAAGAACAACAAAGAAAGCCTAAGCCCAGTCGGAGAAGAGAAATAATTAAGATCAAAGCAGAAATCAATGAAATAGAAACCAAAAAAACAATAGAACAAATCAACGAAACTAGGACTGGTTCTTTGAAAGAATTAATAAGATTGATAAACCCCTGGCCAGACTTATCCAAAAGAAAAGAGAAAGGACCCAAATAAATAAAATCATGAATGAAAAAGGAGAGATCACAACCAACACCAAAGAATTACAAACAATTATAAGAACATATTAAGAGCAACTCTATGCCAACAAATTTGACAATCTGGAAGAAATGGATGCTTTCCTAGAGACATATAAACTGGCAAAACTGAACCAGGAAGAAATAGAAAACCTGAATAGGCCCATAACCAGTAAGGAGATTGAAACAGTCATCAAAAATATCCAAACAAACAAAAGTCCAGGGCCAGATGGCTTCCCAGAGGAATTCTACCAAACATTTAAAGAAGAATTAATTCCTATTCTCCTGAAACTGTTCCAAAAAATAGAAATGGAAGGAAAACTTCTAAACTCATTTTATGAGGCCAGCATCACCTTGATCCCCAAAGCAGACAAGGATCCCATCAAAAAAGAGAATTCCAGACCAATATCCTTGATAAACACAGATGCGAAAATTCTCACCAAAATACTAGCCCATAGGATCCAACAGTATATTAAAAAGATTATTCACTACAACCAAGTGGGATTTATTCCAGGGCGGTAAGTTTGGTTCGATATCCGCAAATCAATCAATGTGATATAATACCTTAACAAAAGAAAGAACAAGGACCATATGATACTCTCAATAGATGCTGAAAAAGCATTTGACAAAGTAAAGCATCCCTTCCTGATAAAAATTCTTCAAAGTGTAGGGATAGAGGGCACACACATCAATATTATCAAAGCCATCTATGAAAAACCCACCGCAAATATCATTCTCAAAGGAAAAAAACTGAGAGCTTTTCTGCTAAGGTCAGGAAAACAGCAGGGATGTCCGTTATCACCACTGCTTTTCAACATAGTACTAGAAGTCCTAGCCTCAGCAATCAGACAACAAAAAGAAATTAAAGGCATCCAAATTGGCAAAGAAGAAGTCAAACTATCGCTCTTTGCAGATGATATGATACTATATGTGGAAAACCCAAAAGGCTCCACTCCAAAACTGCTAGAGCTTGTACAGGAATTCAGTAAAGTGTCAGGATATAAAATCAATGCACAGAAATCAGTTGCATTTCTTTACACCAACAACAAGACAGAAGAAAGAGAAATTAAGGAGTCAATCCCATTTACAATTACACCCAAAACCATAAGATACCTAGGAATAAACCTAACCAAAGAGGCAAAGAATCTATACTCAGAGAACTATAAAGTACTCATGAAAGAAATTGAGGAAGATACAAAGAAATGGAAAAATGTTCCATGCTCATGGATTGGAAGAATAAATATTGTGAAAATGTCTATGTTACCTGAAGCTATCTACACATTTAATGCAATGCCTATCAAAATCCCATCCAATTTTTTCAAAGAAATGGAACAAATCATCCTAAAATTTATATGGAACCAGAAAAGACCTCAAATGCCCAAAGGAATATTGAAAAAGAAAGCCAACGTTGGTGGCATCACAATTCCAGACTTCAAGCTCTACTACAAAGCTGTCATCATCAAGACAGTATGGTACTGGCACAAAAACAGACACATAGATCAATGGAACAGAATAGAGAGCCCAGAAATAGACCCTCAACTCTATGGTCAACTAATCTTCGACAAAGCAGGAAAGAATATCCAATGGGAAAAAGACAGCCTCTTCAACAAATGGTGTTGGGAAAATTGGACAGCCACATGCAGAAAAATGAAACTGGACCATTTCCTTACACCACACATGAAAATAGACTCAAAATGGATGAAGGACCTCAACGTGAGAAAGGAATCCATCAAAATCCTTGAGGAGAACACAGGCAGCAACCTCTTCAACCTCAGCCGCAGCACCTTCTTCCTAGGAACAACGCCAAAGGCAAGGGAAGCAAGGGAAAAAATGAACTATTGGGACTTCATCAAGATCAAAAGCTTTTGCACAGCAAAGGAAACAGTCAACAAAACCAAAAGACAACTGACAGAATGGGAGAAGATATTTGCAAATGACATATCAGATAAAGGGCTAGTATCCAAAATCTATAAAGAGCTTAGCAAATTCAACACCCAGAGAACAAATAATCCAATCAAGAAATGGGCAGAGGACATGAACAGACATTTCTGCAAAGAAGACATCCAGATGGCCAACAGACACATGAAAAAGTGCTCCACATCACTGGGCATCAGGGAAATACAAATCAAAACCACAATGAGATACCACCTCACACCAGTCAGAATGGCTAAAATGAACAAGTCAGGAAATGACAGATGCTGGCGAGGATGTGGAGAAAGGGGAACCCTCCTACACTGTTGGTGGGAATGCAAGCTGGTGCAACCACTCTGGAAAACAGCATGGAGGTTCCTCAAAAAATTGAAAATAGAGCTACTTTATGACCCAGCAATTGCACTACTGGGTATTTACCCTAAAGATACAAACGTAGTGATCCGAAGGGGCACGTGCACCCGAATGTTTATAGCAGCAATGTCCACAATAGCCAAGTTATGAAAAGAACCTAGATGTCCATCAACAGATGAATGGATAAAGAAGATTTGGTATATATATATATACACAATGGAATACTATGCAGGCATCAAAAGAAATGAAATCTTGCCATTTGTGATGACATGGATGGAACTAGAGGGTATTAAGCTTAGTGAAATAAGTCAATTGGAGAAAGACAACTATCATATGATCTCCCTGATATGAGGAAGTGGAGATGCAATGGGGGTGGGGCTTAAGGGGGTAGGAAAAGAATAAATGAAAGAAGATGGGATCGGGAGGGAGACAAACCAAAAGAGACTCTTAATGTCATAAAACAAACTGAGGGGGTTGGGGGGGAAGGGTGTTGGGAGAGGGTGCTGGGGTTACATTATATGTAAATAAAAATAAAAAAAATAAAAAATAAAAATATAAATTAATTAAAAAATAAAGAAATGTACATACTATAGGGAAATATAAAAAAAGACCCACAGGATACCTGAGTGGCTCAGTTGGTTAAGCGGCTGCCTTAGGCTCAGGTCATGATCCTAGCGTCCTGGGATTGAGTCCCACATCGGGCGCCTTGCTCAGCAGGGAGCTTGCTTCTGCCACTCTGCCTGTGCTCTCTCTCTCTCTCTCTCTCTCTCTCTCTCTAACAAATAAATAAATAAAATGTTTTAAAAAAAGACCCAAGATGAGTAGTGAAAATGTATACAGTATGTTAATGACAAGGTTAAAGAAAGAAATTAAAATAGAAATAGGGAAGAAACAGAGGGAGGAAGTAGCTAATTTTATGAATGACCAAGGGAGGCATTATTGAGCAGGTGATAGTTGTGTGAAGGCCTGAGTAGGTGAGAAAGAGCTCTCTGCATAGTGGGGGAAGAAAATACCATGGTGCAGTGAAAGTCCTGAGCTGAGAGGTATCTAATGTGTTCAAGAACTAGCAAAAAGGCTGGTATGATGGGATGGAATGAGGGGACAGCAGAGCGAGATGATATCAGGGAGTAGATATAAGATCTTTGGATTTCATTCTGGGTGAAATGGAAAACCACTTCTGTTTTTTATTAACTAAAAAACAGCTTTATTAAGGAGTAGTAATGTATAACAAAATTAAATCATTTAAAAATACACATTTTGATGAGTATAATGCCTCTCCTACCTTAGTTTCTTGATCTCTAAGTCCCTTTGAATATGAATAGAAAGATAGAAATTCCCAGTCCTCCTGTCTTCCAGGCAACACCTTTCTCTTTTTACTGTTTCTTTCTATTGAAGCTTGTAGTGACTGGCAGGTAACACAGAGAGAGGGGTCAAAACCTCAGTCAAGCTTAAAAAAAGAATGAAAAAATATACCATAACCGGCCTAATCTTCCTAATTTTTAAAATGGCCCTAAGGTTAGATCTACTTTTCATAACCCCCTTTTCTTTCTTTCTTTCTGGATGACTTGTTATCATCTCTTCACTCACTCCTCTACCACATCTCTGTTTTAAAGGATAGAGCTCCTATCCTTCTCCTTTGGTGAAGGATAATCTCCCCTCTCTGGAACCTATGCACCTTTATTTGTCATCAAATTAGGCAGTCTGCTACTGGATTTATCTTGAATTTCTATTTTTCTGGTTAAGATCCATTCACTGCTTATACTTCATGTCCATCATCACTCCTGCTAGTGGCCTTTCTTTTCAAGGCCAACTCATGTGAAGAAGCAGTTTTTATTCCAGATAAATTACGTATATGTGAAGATGTGTAAAAACATTAAGACTTCTACAAATGGGGCATCTGTGTGGTTCAGTGGTTTAAGTGTCTGCCTTTGGCTCAGGTCAAGATCCTGGGATTCTGGGATTGAGTCCTGGGTAGGGCTCCCTGCTCAGTGGAGAACCTGCTTCTCCCTTTCCCTCTGCCTCTTTCCCTCTGTCCCTCCACCCAGCTCGTGCTCACTCTATCTCAAATAAATAAATAAAATCTTAAAAAAAAAAGATTCCTACTGAAAAGAGGTGAGTTAAGGGGGAGATAATTCATTGAATGGAGAAAGATGCTGAAATAGCCTCTGTATATGCTGTTCATGGAGAGAATTTAGAGTGACTTTTCTGAAAGGCAGTCGCTTTATATATCTCTATTTATATCCTCTGTCACTATCTCTAGCTGTGTTTATAGGTTGATCTGTATTTATACATGTAATCTTTGGCAAGGCCATTAACCTCTGTATTTGAGCCTCTGTATTTCATCCTGTAAAATAAGGTTGTTTTGAGATAATAAAACTATAGATACAAATCTTTTGGTATAATGCATGTCTCATTTTAATTGCTAATATATTTGTAATTATTATTGTTCTTATTAATGTTATTATTATTTTGGAGAATTTAGGGTAGTAAAGTTCATCAACCCAAATGTTCAACAGTGGAGCATACTGTGGGCTACTTACAAAAGAATGTCAGTATTTTTGACAAAATGTTGGGTAACAAAAAGTAGTTTATGACTTCAGTTCCCAGTGGTGGTAGAATGAATAATTTAGACAAATTTTACAGTTGAAGGCACCTAGAAGGTCTAGATAAAATGTAAAAATAATTTTGCTTAAAAGTACGGGATAGCTAAAGAGCAGTGGGAAATTAATAGCCAGAAACTGCAGAGAAATGAAGCCAGAAAGTTAAGCGTATCATTTGGGACCACTTTTCCCTAAGGGAGTTTGCTTTTTCTGGGAAGTTATTAAGACCTAGAAGAAATGAACCACTTTTTTTTTTAAATACTCTTTTTTTTAAAAAAGCAGTTCTATGTTCATAAGAAGATTGAGAGATTTCATTGATAGCCCCTGTCCCTTCAACACATGCATAGTCTTTCCCATTAACAACATCTTTCATTAGATAATACTTTTTTTTTTTTTTAACACCAAGGATGAACCTACATTAACACATCATAATCAGCCAAAGTCCATATGTTACCTTAGGGTTCACTGTTGGTATTATATATTCTGCAGGTTTGGAAAAATGTTTAATGACTTATACCCATTATATATCACTCTAATATCATATAGAATTTTCCCTTAATCTAAAAATCCTCTGTGCTTTATGTATATATCTCCCCTCCCCCATGTCCTATCCAGTCGCAGCTGTTGATCTTTTTATTTTCTTTGTAGTTTTATCTTTTCTAAAGTGCCATAGAGTGAGGATCATTCAATATGTAGACTTTTCAGATAGCCTTCTCTTCTTTTGTTAGTAATATCCACCTAAGAATTCTCCATGTCTTTTCATGGCTTATAGCTTATTTTTTTTTTAGCACTGAATAATATTTCATTAGATGTACTATAATTTGTTTGTTTATCCATTCACCTAATGAAAGACAACTTGATCCCTTCCTAATTTTGGCAATTGTGAACGTAGTTTCTATAAACATCCATGTACAAATTTTTCTGTGGACATAAGTTTTTGACTACTTTAGGTAAATACCCAGGAGTGCGATAGCTGTATCATATGGTAAGAGTATGTTAGCCTTATAAGAAACCACCAAACTGTCTTTAAAAAGAAGTTGTACCATTTTTCATTCCCACCAGTGATGAGTGAGGGTTCTTGTTGCTCTGCATCCTTAGTAGCATTTATTGTTAGTGTTGTGGATTTTGGACATTCTAATGTTGTGCAGTGGTATTTAATTGTTGTTGTAACTTTCATTTTCCTGATGACATGTAACTGTTATTTGCTTATCTGTCATCTATCTTCTTTGAAGAAGTATCTATTAAAGTTTGGTCATCTTTTAATTGAGTCATTTGTCTTCTTATTGCTGAGTTTTAAGAGTTCTTTGTATATTTTAGATAATAGTCTTTTATCAGATGTATCTTTTGGAAACATTTTCTTCCAGTCTATGGCTTGTCTTCTAATTCTTCTATTATTTTTTACAAAGCAGAATTTTAAAACTATAAGGAAGTCCAGCCTCTCTGGTATTTCTTTCATGGATTGTGATTTTTATGTTTTATCTAAAATAGCCTCACCATAGCCAAGGTCATCCAGGTTTCCTCCTTTGTTATCTCCTAGGTATTTTATAGTTTTGCATTTTACATTCAGGTCTCTGATTCATCTTGAGTTAATCTTGTGAAGAGCTGTTAGATCTATGTCTAGATTCTTTTTTTTTTTTTTAATTAGCATGTGGATACCTAGTTGTTCCAATACCATTTGTTGAAGAGAATGTCTTTGCTCCATTGCATTGCCTTTGCTCCTTTGTTAAAGGTCAGTAGACCTTTTCTGGGTCTTTTTCTGGGATGTATATTTCTGGGCTATGATATTCCATTGATTTATTTGTCAATACCACACTGTCTTGATTACTGTAGTTGTTTTTTGTTTTGTTTTGTTTTGTTTTGTTTTTTTAAGAGAGAGAGAGTGTGTGCATGCGTGCATGAATGGGCAGTGAGCAAAGGAAGCAGGAAAGAGAGAATTTTAAGCAGGCTTTATGTCCAATGCAGAGCCCAACTTGGGGATTTCTCTTACAACTCCAAGCACTTTTTTAGGGCCCTACAGATCCCATACTCTTATTTCTGGATAGTAACAACAGAGAAGTGGATGGAAAATCAAGTTTGGCCATGAAAAAACAGAGACTAAAATCCAAGCTCTGTTATACACAATTACTTTCTTTTTTTTAGTTACCTCATCCTTAAAATCAGAATAACAAGTATATAACACAGGGCTGGGCCTTTTAAAATGATTAAATATTTGTAAAAATTTTTGGTCTGGTGCCTAGTACATTAAATTCATCTTTCCTCATTTTAATTAAAGTATTAAAAGGTATAGGAAAAATGTAAATTAATCAACTCCAACTGTAACTGAAGATTGAGTAAAAGTCATCATAATGATTTACCACATTGACTTTTCCTTCTAAAGATAGTATGCTAATTCATATTATACTTTATAAATTACAAGTTATGTTTTATATAACCACTAAAATAATACAAAATTGCACACCTGTGAGGAGGAAATGAAATGATGAGATAACTAATCCAACAGAGTCAAGAAAAAGAAATAAGTGGGGACATGGTATCAGCAGAACAAATCAAAGTCACTTAGCAATTAGGCCCACAGATATCAGTAGTTATTTTCAATATAAATGTCCCAAGTGTTCCAATGAAAAGATAAGGATTTTTAGACAGAAATAAAAAAAACACACACACATTTAATATATTCAATTTTAGGAGTCTTCCTAAGAAACACAAAGAGGCAAAAACTTCAGAAATAAAACGATGGAAAAGTGTGTACTATGCAAATATTAAGTTGAAGTGTGTTTTTAAAAAAACAATAAATTCTTTATTTAAAGTTAATTTAGTTAACATATGCTGTATTATTAGTTTCAGGGGTAGAAGAAAGTATGTTTTTGTAACCATATGAATATTGAAGACGGCCTTAAGCAAACATTGTAGGAGATAAATAGGGGTGTTCTTTAAGGAGAAAAGGCTCAATTCATCATGATGATACAACAGTTGTAAATTTGTATCCATCCAGTGAAATTACCTCAGAATATTTAAGGTAAAATCCAGCAAAACTAAATGAAAGAATAAACATCCATAATCATATGGGGAGACTTCCAAATTCTTCTTCTGTAACTGATAGAGCAGAGAGATAAAAATGATTCATCAGATAGGAAAGATTTTTAACCACACTTGAGTAAATATGAGCTAGTTGACTTATGTAGCACATTGAAAAATATGTATATATATTTCAAGTACCCATTGAACTTTATAAAAATTGACCTTTTCCTGGACTGTGAAACCATTTTATTTGAAAAACTGATTTATTTATTTATTTTAGAAAAAGAGAGTGTGCAGGAGTAGGGGCAATGGCAAAGGGAGAGGGTAAGGGAGACAATCTCAAACAGGCTCCCTGCTAAGCATAAAGTACAACCTGGGGCTCGATCCCAGGACCCCAAAATCTTGACCTGAAGCAAAATCAAAAGGTGGATGCTCAACTGAATAAACCACTCATGTGTACCTTTAAAACCATTTAAAACATATTTCCATAGATTTAAATTATATAGAGCATATATATATGCTCTCTATATATGCTCTCTCTCTATATATATTTTCTTGCCACAATAGAGAAAGCTAGAAAGATATAAAGAAAATAATTCTATGTTGTGGGAATCAAGGTATGTTTTCCAGAATAACTTACAATCAAAGAAATCACAATAGAAAGGAAAAAAAATATGAACTGAGTGATAATAAAAATATGAGAGATCAAAACTTATAGACTACATAGAGCTAATGCCATGACTTGAGAGATATGTTTTAAATGAAAAGAAAGTTGAAAATTAATGATCTTAGTATTTATTTTCAGAAGACAGAAGAAGAAATAGCATTCTTGCATGTATGTTCAACCACAACTTGTACACACAATCATCAAAGATGACTTAGGAACATTTATAACAGTTTTTGTAATAGCCAAAAATTGGAAATAACTCTTATCCATCAAAAGTGGAATGACTATATGAATTGTAGTGTATTGTCCCAGTGATACACTATATAACAATGCATACTTCAATATAAGTCTTATTAAAAATAAGTATAGGATGCAAATAGTGCAGTGATTCAAGGGAAATGTATAGCTTTATACAAGACAAGGCAAATATTTTTTTTTTAAGATTTTATTTATTTGACAGAGATCACAAGTAGGCAGAGAGGCAGGCAGAGAGGAAGAGAGGAGGAAGCAGGCTTACCGCCGAGCAGAGAGCCCGATGTGGGGCTCCATCCCAGGACCCTGAGATCATGACCCGAGCTTCATGAAGGCAGAGGCTTTAACCCATTGAGCCACCCAGGCACCCCAAGGCAAATATTTTTTTTTAAAGATTTTATTTATTTATTAGTTAGAGAGAGAGAGAGCAAGCACAGGCAGACAGAGAGGCAGGCAGAGGCAGAGGGAGAAGCAGGCTCCCTGCTGAGCAAGGAGCCCGATGTGGGACTCGATCCCAGGATGCTGGGATCATGACCTGAGCCGAAGGCAGCCGCTTAACCAACTGAGCCACCCAGGCATCCCAAGGCAAATATTTTTAAAAAAAATTAACAAAATAGGTAATCATTTCAAGTAGCAGAGAAGTGATAATAAGTTAAACCCAAAATGTAGAGTGTGATAAATTATAAAGATACGAGCAAAAATTTAAGAAAAAGGAATAAAACAAATGTAGACTAGAGAGGATTAATAAATTTAAAATTTGTCTTTCAGGGGCACCTGGGTGGCTCAGGGGGTTAAGCCTCTGCCTTCGGCTTGGGTCATGATCTCAGGGTTCTGAGATCAAGCCCTGCATTGGGCCCTCTGCTCAGCGGGGAGCCTGCTTCCTCCTCTCTCTCTGCCTGCTTCTCTGCCTACTTGTGATCTCTGTCTATCAAGTAAATAAAAATAAATAAATAAATAAATAAATAAAATTTAAAATTTGTCTTTCAAATAGTTCTATAAAATTGATAAAATGTTGGTGATACTGATAATAATGAAAGAAGACAGACATAAAAGACATCACAAATAAAAGAGGAGTATCATGACCATTTGCACGGATTCCCAAGAAACCTGAAAATTTTATGCCAGTAAATTTATATAAAGTGGAGAAATTCCTAGAAAAATACAACTTGTCAAAACTGACAAAAGAAAAAATAGAATATCTGACATAGTTCTAGGCTTAATGAAGGCATTGACTGTATTATTAAACCTTAGAGAAAACACCATACCCAGATGACTTTATCCATGAAGAAAATAAAATACTTAAAGAAAAAATAATAGCAATTTTTGAACATTTTTTCCTAGACAGAAAAAAAAGTACTCTCCAGCTCACTGCATAAAGTCAATATGACCTTGACATGAAGCCCTATAGGCCAGTTATGAGAAAGAAAACATAATTTCCTAAACCCTAGATACATAATAAACTAAATCCAGTAGTATGTAAAAGATAATACTTTAGAATTAATTAATTAATTCAGCCTATTTTAGGAATGTAAACTTGTTTTAGTATTCACAAAGCTTTGTATTCAGAATGTCACCAAGATGGTGGAATAGGAGACCTCAGCCTCCGCCTTCCCACAAAGATCAACAATTAATATTCGTGAATGAAAATAGCCCAGGGAGAGCTCAAGAGTCCACTTAACAAATTTCAGCAACACAGTGGAATAAAAGCTTGAGTAACTGCACAAAAAGGGTAACAGCTTCATTTTGCCTGTATCATCTCATCTCCTAGGGTCAGCCCTGCTCATCCCCAAGAGGAAGCTCCCCACCACAAAGAGTTTCCTGTTCCCCAAGAGAGAAGAAACAAAGCAAACAGCCAGCTTCTCCAGCCTTTTAGGGTACTGCATGAAGGACTGGCTATAGTTTTACCCAACCGAGAGACTGGCAAAACTGAGATTGACTAGAAATGTCTAGGAGCAAGCAAGAAGGCAGGAGCTACTGATACTTGCCATGCAGCCAGAATAACTGGGGTTTTCAATGGCTCCTCTGCAGAGGACCTCAGTAGCCTTTGTTGCAGAGGATCTCAACAACTTTTGAGGAACCTTCAGAATGTGCCATGATCCCCCCTTCCACCCTTCCTCCAAACCAGCCCCAGTAGATCCCTTACAGATTTCACTGCTCAGGTCTTCTCTTCACAATTTGTCATGTTTGTACTTTCTAGCTGCCAGAGTCCCTCTCTTCTCCATAATTCCCTCCCCTTCCCAGAGCTTGGGATCTGCACTGGCAGGTCAACCATGGCCTCTGTGGCTACTCTTGTGCAAGATTTCAGTCTAGACCCTCACAGCAGATGTCCACTGCTGTGCTCTGTGAGGACACGAGTATTTTTTGTGTTTTGTTTACTGGTATGCTTCATATGTCCAGAATAGTGTCTGGCATGCAATAGGTATTCAGTAAAAATTTATTGAATGAATTAATGAGTATCATGAAGAGTCTTAACCTCAAGAAGAAGGTAGGAACTGGATTCTGCAAGCAATAGGTAAGGGAGTTAGATAACCTGAGTAAGGCTTTAAGAGTAGTCATTCTGGTGGTGGCTGGAGAGAGATACAAGTAAAAAAGAGAAAGACAAGGGTTTCTGTGAAGGCAGAGCACTAGGGAATGGAGGGGAAGGTGAGGCAGGTGAGAAGCAGGTATGGAGACATTAAATTATAGCTAATATGCATAATGAGTTAGAAAAGATTCCCTAAAATATGAATATATTTTTTAACATTTGACATTCACAAGTCCTTTTCTAATAGTCTGCTTCTTTCATCAATATCTTCTACAGTTGATTAAATACAGGACAGAAAACAGAATACATCAGCTTGATGTTTTTCTGAATCGAGGCTCTTGTCATAGGATGAATGTTGCCATTTGTTATTAAAACTCTCCTGCATACACCTCCTATCAGTGAAATAACTTTTTTTCCTCCAGCCCATTGGGGGTTTAATTTGTCCTTCATAACACAATCTGCAAATTAGCAGTGATCCCATAATTTATCTCTGTGATGCTCTGCTCGTTTTATTTATAATCCAGAGGCAATTAAAATCACTTTTATACAACATTGTCCTGATGACAGATGTGTGGCTGCCACTCTGACACAGGACAGCTGACATAAATCATTTGATGATCAAAGTGTCTGTTGACTTGCTAGTCTCTAGTTACAGCAGATGCCACCCCAGACAGAGTGACAGGGACATTCTTCACAGGAGCCTCATTTTAGCTAACTGCTTTATTCCGCTCCAGCTTTGGAGTCTTGACAGTTTGGCTAGTTTGTGACAGTTTGGAAATTTTTTTATGTGGTTTTCATAAGGGTCACTCTATCCCTATTCCCACTTCTGTAGGTTTCCAGTGGTTTCATAGTAGGACACATGAGTTGCTCCACAGTCTAGACTCAACCTATCACTCTGGCCTTAACACCAGGCATTATCTCCCATCCTCCCACTTATTTTCCCCAAATCACTGAATCCTATAATCTATACCCACCAGTCTATTGGCTGTTTCCTGAACATGATGATCTCTTCTTTTTGACAATGTCTTTGATATGAGGTTTCATAACCTTGGAACAGTTTCCTCCCAGCATTTTCCACTTGGTATAATCCTATTTACTCCTTACCTCTGTGAAGCATTTACCATCCATTCCCAAAATTTTTCCTCCTTTGTCCTTAATCTGTCCTAAAACCATGTAATTGATTTTTTATCAGGTTCATAAGGTTTATTAAATCATAGTTATTCATTCATGGAGTTATAATAATCATTGGTCTATGAAAGAACCCTCTTGTTTTATTTGACTTTTCTCTTCTACTCTCCATCCCAGTTCTTTATTCCTAATCTCTACTGAAAATGGGCAGTTACTCTGGTCAATTTTTGTCTTTAGCTGTGCACAAATTCATAAAGATTATATAGTATTATTTACATATATGTTATATATATATTTAAATTTACATGTCATAGCATACTAAAATATATTTTCTTAAAATTTTCACTGGACAATTACATTTAATATCCATATTTTACATACACTCAATCCACTGCTTTAGAAAGAAATACAGAGAAAGATAAAATATTAGCATTCTCTTATTACTAGTATGTTTTAGCATCTCTTTACATATTTAAAGCCATTGAGGTTTCCTCTTCTTGAATATTAATTATTTAGATCCTTCATCATTTCCCGTTGAGTTTTCTGCTTTATTCTTGCCATGCTGAAATTTCTATATATTGAAGAAACTAATCTATATTACTTTTGGATGCTGAAAATAATTTTTTTAGCCTAACTACTCTATCAGATTCTAAGTGTGTATGTGTTTAAAATTTGCAACTACCATTTTATTTTATCTTTTCTCTACTTATTTCTGTCAGTTGTTTCTTCATGCAGATTGAAACAGTGGTATGATATTTATATAAAAAGTGTGATTACTAACAATTTATTGCTCATTTTGCCAGTATGTGACATCTCTTTGACTATTATGTTTTCTTTTCTTTTTTTTTTTTTTTTTAGAGAGAGAGAGAGAGCGAGCGAGCGAGCGAGCACAGGCAGAGAGGCAGGCAGAGGCAGAGGGAGAAGCAGGCTCCCTGCCGAGCAAGGAGCCCGATGTGGGACTCGATCCCAGGACGCTGGGATCATGACCTGAGCCGAAGGCAGCCGCTCAACCAACTGAGCCACCCAGGCGTCCCGACTATTATGTTTTCTATCTTAAATTATATTTTGACTGATATGAAATTGCTGCTATGACTTTTTGTTTGGATTATACTTAGCATATTCTTTTTCCAGCTTTGTATATTACTTGTTTTAAAATTATCTTACATGGTTAATATATATGTGGATCTTGTTTTCTTTTTCTTTTTTTTTTTAAATTTTACTTTTTTTATTTACTTGATAGACAGAGATCACAAGTAGGCAGAGAAGCAGGCAGAGAGAGAGGAGGAAGCAGGCTCCCCGCTGAGCAGAGAGCCTGATGCGGGGCTCAATCCTAGGACCCTGAGATCATGACCTGAGCCGAAAGCAGAGGCTTAACTCACTGAGGCACCCAGGAAACCCTGGATCTTGTTTTCTTAGCCAACCTGAGAGTCTTTGCCTTTTGATGTAAGAGTTCAACTCATTTATATTATTGTAATTAGCATAAAATCTTAACCATTTTTTGTTAATCTGTAAAATTACATATTTTTTATTTTTTCCCTTCATCATTTTTTTCCTTAGCTTTTGGGACTAACTAAATAAAAATCTATCTCCATTGTTCCTAATGCCCCTTGGGAGAGTTCTTCATCCTGATATTCAAGCTTACTAATTAATTCTTTATATCCATTCTGTTGTTGAATCAATCTATTAAACTTTCATTTCAACTACTACATTTTTGCTAATGCCCATTGTTCTTGGTTCTCCTCTTTCCCCCCAATATCTTCCTTTATACATTTGAAAATATTTATTATGCTTATTTTGCATTATTTTGTTTTATTTATTTATTTGTTTGTTTGGAATTATTTTGATTAGTTCATTAGTACTACTCAACTAATGGAGGTTAAGTTTGTTCTTTTCTTTTTACAGTGTTGGTATTTTTTAATGATCTCTTTTTGTGAGTTTTGTGTTTCATGATCTCTTTTTGTGAGTGAATATTTCACTGAAGATGTCACCTTCTTTGGTAGGCAATGTATATCTGCAGAGAGGAATGGAATCATTGCACATAACCCATCTCTGCTCTAGACTCATTTCTCTCCTCCTTCCCTTTCCCAAACACAAACACACACTTAACCAACAACCCAGCCACTCTGTCTACCCAGGAATTTTTTAATAGAATGTAACATTAGTATCTGGGATCTACCAGCTTTCCTGTCACTTATATGGTATCTGTAACTGAGGATTCAGAAAAGTGAGTCAGGAACCCATGCTATCAGAAGTAGAATGTTTCCAAATATGTAGCTATCATTTTAATTATGAATACCTAAGGCCAGAAACTGTATCTTCTCTGTATTGAGCACCCATAAATGAATACACTATAATTAGTCAATATAGGTTGTCTATTGAAGGAATAAGACTAACACTTAAAAAAATTATTTTTTAAATTTCTTTTCAGTGTCCCAGAATTCGTTGTTTATGCACCACACCCAGTGCTCCATGCAATAGGTACCCTCCATAATACCCACCACCAGGCTCACCCAACCTCCCACCTCCCCTCCCCTCCAAAACCCTCAGTTTATTTCTGAGTCCACAGTCTCTCATGGTTCGTCTCCCCCTCCAAATTCCCTCAACTCACTTCTCTCCATCTCCCCATGTCCTCCGTGTTATTCCTGATGCTTCACAAATAAGAGAAACCATATGATAATTGCCTCTCTCTGCTTGACTTGTTTCACTCAGCATAATCTCTTCCAGTCCTGTCCATGTTGATAGAAAAGTTGGGTATTCATCCCTTCTAATGGAGGCATAATACTCCATAGTATATATGGATCATATCTTCTTTATCCATTCGTCTGTTGAAGGGCATCTTGGTTCTTTCCACAGTTTGGTGACTGTGGCCATTGCTGCTATGAACATTGGGGTACAGATAGCCCCTCTTTTCACTACATCTGTATATTTGGGGTAAATACCCAGTAGTGCCATTGCGGGGTCATAGGGAAGCTCTATTTTTAATTTCTTAAGGAATTTCCACACTCCTTTCCAAAGTGGCTACATCAACTTGCATTCCTACCAACAGTGTAAGAGGGTTCCCCTTTCTCCACATCCTCTCCAACACTTTTTGTTTACTGTCTTTTTGATTTTGGCCATTCTAACTGCTGTAAGTTGGTATCTCAATGTGGTTTTGATTTGAATCTCCCTAATTGCTAATGAGGGTGAACATTTTTTCATGTGCCTGTTAGCCATTTGTATGTCTTCTTTGGAGAAGTGTCTGTTCATGTCCTCTGCCCATTTTTTGACATGATTATCTGTTTTGTGTGTGTTGAGTTTGAGGAGTTCTTTATAGATCTTGGATATCAGCCCTTTGTCTCTACTGTCATTTGCGAATATCTTCTCCTATTCTGTGGGTTGCCTCTTTGTTTTGTTGACTAATTTCCTTTGCTGTGCAGAAGATTTTGATTTTGATGAAGTCCCAGAAGTTCATTTTTGCTTTTATTTCCTTTGCCTTTGGAGATATATTGTGAAAGAAGTTACTGTGGCTGATGTCAAAGAGGTTACTGCCTATGTTCTCCTCTAGGATTCTGATGGGTTCCTACCTCACATTGAGGTCTTTTATCCATTTTGAGTTTATCTTTCTGTATGGTATAAAAGAATGGTCAAGTTTCATTCTTCATACACATAGCTGTTCAATTTTCCCAACACCATTTATTGAAGAGACTGTCTTTTTCCCACTGTATATTTTTTCCTGCTTTGTTGAAGATTATTTGGCCATAAAGTTGAGGGCCTTTTTTTTTTAAGATTTTATTTTTATTTGAGAGAGATACAGAGCACAAGTGACAGGGAGGAGCAGAGGGAGAGAAAGGAGCCGACTCCGTGCTGAGCAGGGATCAGGATATGGGGCTAGATCCTAGGACTCTGGGATCCTGATCTGAGCCAAAGGCAGATGTCTAACCGACTGAGCTACCTATGTGCCCCAAAACTAATACCTTTAAAAGAAAAGTTTTGCCCCTAGGGAATACTAAAACCAAGTTGACGTTTGTTACAGGTCACCACAATCTTGATTAATTGTAGTATGTCAGAAAGGAGGATTTAATGAATGCCTGTTGTTTTTTCAGAAGTTCAAAATCCTTCTAAAGTAAATAAATAATTTTTATTTGATTTGGGGAAATAGGCATGACTGTTAGATAATTAAAGATTTTCAAGGGTTCATGAGCAAAGTTATAAATACATTTTGATTATCTGTAGTTATCTTGTAAATGAAAACTCAAAAATTTCTTTTAGATGCTACAGGCCTATTTGCTTTAGTTTTCTGTGGTTTTGGTCTTCTAGCTACTAATGCCTCTTTCTCCACTCTGTTCCCTTTGTCTATAAAAGTACTTGACTGAAGGAAATCTTGTCCTCTTTCCCCCAGGGGATGCTTGTTAATGTTGGGAGACTGGGTAGAGGCTAGGGATGCCATTAAACACAATGCACAGGACACCCCCCCCCCAAACTGGAATTATTGTCCTCAAGTATCAGTAGTGCCACTATTATGAAAGCCTTGACTCCAGGGATTTCAATCTTCTAGATTATTCCTAGCCCTTAGCTTTCCATGTGGAGTTGACTGTGGCACTAGACATAAGAAAATAAGATTCAAGTATTCACTGTTAACCAGATCTATTTGAATTCTGAGTTTGAATCCTAGAAGTTGAGAATTCTGAGTATCTGCAATTTACCTTAATACACAAATGCATACACATGAACAGCTGACAGTTGGTGTTGCTAGGATATTAACTTGGGTTGGTTGGACACTTAGGTCTCTTTATACTATACTGATTTCCCAGTTTTGCCCATCACAGGATGTGGTTTATTTTTGCTCTCCAGCTTTTCTTGCTCCTTGAACACTGAATAACTGTCCTAAGATACTCTCCTGTTTAGACACCATCTAGATGCTAGCATGCTCTTGGTTACTTTCTCACTGTCTATGCTGAAATACCTCTGCAAAAATACCATAAATACCACCCTATGACATAGGAATTACACTACTAAGCATTTACCCTAAAGATACAAAGATAGTGATCTGAAGCGGTATCTGCAACCCAGTGTTTGTAGCAGCAATATCCCCAATAGCCAAATTATGGAAAGAGCCCAGATGTCCATCAACAGATGAATGGATAAAGAAGATGTGATACACACACACACACACACACACACACACACACACACACACACCCAGGAATATTACTCAGGCATCAAAGGAAAAATGACATCTTGCCATTTGCAACAATGTGGATGGAACTATAAGGTATTATGTTAAGCGAAATTAATCAATTAGGGAAAGACAATTATCATATGATCTCACTGATATGTATAATTTAAGAAACAAGACAGAGGATCACAGGGGGAGAGGAAAAAATAAAGACAAAATCAGAGAGGGTGATAAACCATAAGAGACTCTTAATCATAGGAAACAAACTGAGGGTTGCTGGAGTGGAAAGAGTGGGGGAATGGGGTAACTGAGTGATGGACACTAGGGAAGGCATGTGATGTAATGAGCACTGGGTATTATATAAGACTGATAAATCACTGACCTCTACTTTTTGAAGCTAGTATTATATGTTAATTAATTGAATTTAAGTTTTTTTTTTTTATTTGTTAGAGAGAGAGAGAGCACAGGCAGACAGAGTGGCAGGCAGAGGCAGAGGGAGAGGGAGAAGCAGGCTCCCTGTCAAGCAAGGAGCCCAATGTGGGACTCGATCCCAGGACGCTGGGATCATGACCTGAGCTGAAGGCAGCCGCTTAACCAACTGAGCCACCCAGGCATCCCTGAATTTAAGTTTTAAAAAGAAAAAATACCAACTATCACATTTCCAGAAAATTTTTTCCTATTTTTTCCTGACTATGTAAGTTAAAGTAATGCCATTTCCTGTCATTTTCACTCCTTTATCCCCTTTTAGTTTCTTCATCGCAGTTATCATTATCTGGAGTATGTTTGTTTGCTTATTTTGAACTTTTCTTTTTTACCTTCATGAAATTAGGCAAGGACATGCTTTATTTAGTATTGTATTCCAGAGTCTAGAGAAGGTAATTGTATTCACAATATTGAGGCAGTATGCCCTGGAGTATATACAAAAGTTAAAAAGTCATGGTGCCTGATGGCCATTTCGTTGGGGGGTGGATATTTATAAAGTGACAGAATGAGTGTTTGGATGGCACCACTGTCTTACCTAGGAGAACTGAATAGGAGTTCTCAGAGGATAGAACACCTGCACTAGATCTTGAGGGATACATACGATTCATCAAAAAGCAGGAAAGGGAAAGAGCATCTCAGGTATAGGAATAGCATGCAAAAGGGTGATATATTTTTGAAAGAGTATAGAATGTTTTAGGAATGAATGAACTAACAGTGCAAATTTAAGTCTGGTCCACACTGAAGGACAATACGTGACAGACAAGGAAGGTTGGACTTTACTCTATGGGAAACTGAGAGCTCTAAAATATTTTCAGCAGCTTTGTGTTTGAAAATGATCATGCTGGTGGCAATGTGAAGGTTGGGTTGGATGATCAGAAGGTGGTGATGATGGGTCTTCATGGAGAAATTTAAAAATGAATTCAGAGACTAATCTATTACCTCCTGCTGAAACCATATATTCTCTGTGACCTTCCTTTTTCCTCCCTAGATGATATAGTTTAGAGCTCAATTTCTTGTAAAAACTGTTTTTCAATTTCTAAAAATTATAGTCAGCAACCCAGTGGTCAAGCATCTGATCAATCATTTGACACATTTACTATCCATCTCATGCATTGTCATTGGAATAGATCTAGCTTTGACTCACTTCAGGAAAATTCTCTGAGTTTGTACCAGAAAGCTATAACTCACAGTCAATGTCACTTAAGGCTCAGTCTTAACCATCTATCAAGAGCTTCTCAATTAATTTTTCTGAGGCTAAGAAGTCATTTATAATTACAATCCTGTTATATGGATTTGTCTTCCTTATCTTTTACTACCCCATGTTTCATTCCTGGTTTGATTACCATGGATACCATTATTTTATTGGCAAGACTGGGTCCTGTAGCTTCCAGCTCAAATTGATTAACTACTGCTCTTCTCCCATAGATAGAGAACATGACTAGCTTTTAGATTTTTCAGATAGAGCTTATATACTTGCTTTTCCCCCCCCCCTCTAATATCTCAGGAATAGCTCCTTCGGTGTAGTTTGGAATGATCAGACTTTCAGTGTCACAAAATCTGATAAATGATAGTTCTCTTTTCTGGCTAATCAACAGGTCTAGGCATGCTCACAGAATTGAGAATGGTCTTTATCAATCTCAGTGATTATTTGCAGGTCATAGTGATAAGAAGGAAAAGTGTATAGCTATTTAATTTCTGTAATTCATATTCTTAATGATGAACAAGGATTTAAATTTATCTCATCTAGAGGATTATGGAATGAACTTTGGGTAGTTTTAAGCCCCAGTTTTTTCAATTTTATAATGCTAAACATGTCTATTTAATTGGGTTGTTTTGAGGATTAAATGAGACAACATATTTAAAGCACCTAGTATATTTTCTACTATAATATCTGATAAATATTCACTTTTATTCAATTCAATAAACATATATTCTAGATTTTTTTGTTTCTGTCAATGTCCATGCTAATAGTTGGTGATAGAAAGATAAATAGTGCGTAGGTCCCTATTTTAAGCAGATTACAGCTTAGTGGGAGAGAAAAACTTTTAAATAGATAAGTGTCATTCTCTATGAGAAGTATAAAAATAGAGACGGAGTACCACATACAATGGGGACGTGGTAGAATTGGAGGCTAGTTCTCCCTGGGAATGAGTGTTTCTATAGTGTCTCATCTGGGATCTGAGCCTTTGCTGGTTTATAGGAAATCATCAGATGGGCCTAGGGGGTTGGATGGAGTTGTAGGTGGGACAAAAGGAAAATTCAGGCTAAGGGAACGGTATTGCAAAATGCACTCCTCTTTTTCCTTTCATATCCCCTTCTTAATACTAAAACACTCTTAATAATAGAGTGATATCTAAAGCTTAGTTCTGCCCTTTGAAAACTTTTGAAAAGAAATAAGAAACTTGAAGGGTAAAGATTTTGACCAGTTGTATCAAAGGTAGATGAGTATTTTCCTCATTAATTTAAAAATCAATCATAATTACTAACAAAATGTTAGAGTTTAAAAAATACTTGTTCACTTGTATTATTTCATTTAATCATCCTGAATTTATTTTGGGTAAGGGTTATTAATCTTGTTTTGCTACAAATGGGGAAAATAAAGTTATCTGGAGTCTCACAGGAGGTATACTACAGGATTAGGCCTTTTCAGGTCTTTTAGAGTCTAAATCTTGTACTCTGTCCTTTACAACTAAGCCTTCCTCTGTTAACAAGTAATTAAAACTAGCTTGTATCTGATAAAAATATTTGTGGAATAATTCTAATCAAGTTATCCTTTAAAGGACAAGTAAGAGAAAATTTGCTTAGATTACAGCTGAAAAAATCAACTTAGAAACAAGCGATAAGGGACGCCTGGGTGGCTCAGTTGGTTGGGCAGCTGCCTTCGGCTCAGGTCATGATCCTAGCGTCCTGGGATCAAGTCCCACATTGGGCTCCTTGCTCAGCAGTGAGCCTGATTCTCCTTCTGCCTCTGCCTGCCTCTCTGTCTGCCTGTGCTCACTCCTGCACTCTCTCTATCTAAAAAAAAAAAAAAAAAAAAGAAGCAAGCGATAAGAATATTATAAACAAAGTTAGCGTGTAATTTACCATCCTTTCAAGAACAATTTTGAGAATAAAAGAACTGAAACTGCAAGAGTAAATAGGGACTGTTTGGGTCCCATTTGAACAATATGATCACCATTAGTATAGACTATTCACTATTCACTTATTCATTCAAGAGTTATTGAGTACCTACTCTGTGTAAGGCTCTGGGCCTGTGTAGAGGTAAGATAACTTTAAGTAGCTTTGTGAACAATAGCAAGGAGATGTATAGACCAGGTAAGAATAATAGTTATTAGTTATTCAATATGTATATGTTCTGGGTACTGTGTTAGAAGTTGAATATATACTACCCAACTTTATGCTTAGTAATTCCATTAAATACTACTATAATTCCCATTTTTACAGATAATGAACTGAGGCTGAATTACCCAATTACATAGGACCTGGCTTTCAGAATCACATCACACAATACTTAAAGGTTGAGAATAATTGGCTACTTGAAGCCACAGTTCTAGAATAACATAGCCTCAGGAATCATACTCGTGGGTCTCCTTCCTCAAACATGAATTTCCAGAATGTCAGTGTTCAGTTAGGCAGTAGATGCTGAGTCACTGTATCAGGTAGGATTCATTGGCTGTGACAGAAAAATCTTGATTGGTGTAGGCAATAAATATATTTATTGGCTTGCATAATATAAAAGTCCAGAAGAGTTTGCTTATGTCTGTGTTCAATATACAAAAGTTGCCACTATGACTTGTTTTATTTTTCCCCTCTTTGTTTCTCTTTTCATCCTTTGAATCTGACTTCTATGTTGACTGTATTTTCACAGTCTCCCATTATGTTTTTAAGTGACCTCATTCTAAATCCAAAAGGAAAGAAACTGCCTTTTCTCTGTCACTTAAGTGTAACCCCCAGGATCAGCTCGATTGATTTGGCTCAAATCACATGCTTATCTCTAAGGTAATGATTAGGTACAGAGTAGTAGACTGGACCTTATCATCTGATCCTGGATCCTGGAGGCTCTATCTGAAGCACATGGTCTAATAATGGAAAATGGAAACTCCAAATATGAATCAGGGTGAATGGATTCTTGGTCACCAAGAAGCAACCAGTATCTATTATATTCTCTGAGTATAGAGGGCTTTGATTGAAATGATAACATGATAACTTTCAAGCCTCTAGTATCTAGAGATTGATGAAAAAGACCTAAAATTCTTTTTTTTTTTTCCCTTAAAGCCCATGACCCAGAAAAGTTTGGGGGGGGGGGGAAGTGCCAGTTTTCTGTGACATTCTACTTACCTTTTTTTTTTCCCTTTTGCCTCTTTGAGATACTCAGTCATTGTGAAAATATCTTCTATGACTGAAGACAACTTCCCATTTGTTTAAAGATTGATATTTTCAATTTTCAGTCCATGTGAGGATATATCAAGCTTTAAAACAGGACTGAAGCTACTCATTTCTTTTTATGGATAATTAACTCTTACAAAATAGGATTTATGCAAAGTAGGGAATCTAATTCTGGGTATAGAATCATTTTCTTCAATGGGCCAAAATCAAATTTCTTCTCTTCCAACTTGCGGTTTTGAAAATAGTCCAATGAAGAATTAAACTCTGTAGTGTGTGATGACAAAGAATAACCAGAAAATTAAGTGGCATTCAAACTTCTATGACATTTACTCTATTTCTGAGAATATTTCATTAAGACATTATCAGTTGTATTAAAGGCCTCAGGAAATGTCTGTGCCCAGATTTTTCTAAGACCATGGAGAATGGTCAAGCTTATTAAATTTACTCATCTCAAAAGACATGTTAAGTCATTCAAATGATGGAACATCAAATTTAGAAAGGATTTCATATTTCTGCTCTGTATGCTTTTTGTAATCACACAATATGTGGGGGCCATATTCATCAACTGTTCAGAGTAAGTTTAATGTTGAACTAAAGGAACTAGACATGTACCATTAAGTTTCTATGGGCCACCTAGTTTAGAGGTTTGTTTGTGAGTATCAGTTCTTCCATTTGGAGTATTTATCATTTGGGCAAATTATTCAACTTCTAGTTTTTTAATCTTTAATATAGACTAATAATGATATTTAAAATGATATTGTTATCACAGAATATATGTATACTGAATGTTAAAAATTTCAGAATTATAATCTCACTTTTTTCAGTGTTAAAACCATTATTTGGATCATCTTTCAAATTTAGTTAAATTCAGTAGAAGCAAAGCTATTTCTCTCACAGATATAAACCAGGGTATAGTGATTTCCTCATTTTCACATCTTTGACACAAGCCCACCACCATCATCAATGACTTCACCATATGTACAGGTTACCTGTCCCCTCCCTCTCACCTTTAGTGACTTTTAGTTTGCTTTGCTCTAGACATTCACATTCCTATAGTTAAGAGTCTCTGATGGTTTTTCTCTTTCTCTGACTACCCATTCAGTTGTCCGTCCCTTCCCCTATGATCCTCTGCAATGTTTCTTGTATTCCACATATGAGGGAAACCATATGATTATTGTCTTTCTCTGATTGACTTATTTCACTCAGTATAATACCCTTCAGTTCCATTCATGTCAGTTTCAGTGGTAAGTATTCATCCTTTCTGATGGCTGAGTAATATATCTATCATCTATCTATGTATCTATCTATCTACCTATCTACCTGTCTATCATCATCTCCCACATCTTCTTGATCCATTCATCTGTTGATGGGTATCTCAGCCATTTTCATAGTTTGGCTATTGCGGACATTGCTGCTATAATATTGGGGTGCAGATTCCCCTTCAGATCACTACATTTGTATTTTTGGAGTAAGTACCTAGTAATGCAATTGTTGGGTCCTAGGGTAGCTCTATTTTTAACTTCTTGAAAAATATCCATACTATTTTCCAGAGTGGCTGTACCAGCCTGCATTCTTACCCACAGTATAAGAGGGTTTCCCTTTCTCTGCATCCTTACCAATATCTGTTGTTTCCTGAGTTGTTACTTTTAGCTATTCTTACTGCTGTGAGGTGGTATCTAACTGTGGTTTTGATGTGTATTTCTCTGGTACCAAGAGACGTGGAACATTTTTTCATGTGTCTGTTGACCATTTGGATGTCTTCTTTATACTTACTCATGAGAGACAGAGAGTGGTAAGTTCTTTATAGGTTTTGGATACTAGCACTTTATCTGATACATCATTTGCAGATATCTTTTCCCATTCCACAGGTTTCCTTTTAGTTTTGTCGGCTGTTTCCTTTGCTGTGCAGAAGCTTTTTATCTTTATGAAATCCTAATAGTTCATTTTGCCTTTGTTTCCCTTGCCTCTGGAGACATGTCAAGTAAGAAGTTGTTGCTGCCAAGGACAAAAATGTTGCTGCCTGTGTTCTCCTCTAGGATTTTGATGGATTCCTCCCTCACATTTATGTCTTTCATTCATTTTGAGTTTATTTTTGTATATGGTATAAGAAAATGGCTAATTTTATTTTTCTTCTTTTTTATTCTACATGTGGCTATCCAATTTTCCCAGCACCATTTATTGAAGAGATTGTTCTTTTCCATTGGATATTCTTTCCTGCTTTGTTGAAGATGAGTTGACCAAAAAGTTGAGGGCCCATTTTTGGGCTCTCTGTTTTGTTTCATTGACCTATGTGTCTGTTTTTGTGCTAGTACCATACTGCCTTGATGATTGCAGCTTTGTAATATAACTTGAAGTCAGGGATTGTGATGTTACCAGCTTTGGTTTTCTGTTTCAACATTCCTCTGGCTATTCAGGGTCTTCTCTGGTTTCACACAAATTTTAGAATTATTTGTTCCAGTTCTGTGAAAAATGTCAATGGTATTTTTTCTTTATTTTTTTTTAAAGATTTTATTTATTTATTTGACAGACAGAGAGCACAACTAGGCAGAGAGGAAGGCATAGAGAGAGGAGGAAGCAGGTTACCTGGTGAGCAGAGAGCTTGATGTGGGGCTCGATCCCAGGACTCTGGGATCATGACCTGAGCTGAAGGCAGAGGCTTTAACACACTGAGCCACCCAGGTGCCCTGTCAATGGTATTTTGATAGGGATGCATTGAATGTGTAGATTGCTCTGGGTAGCACAGACATTTCAATAATATTTATTCTTCCAGTACATGAGCATGGAATGTTTTTCCATTTCTTTGTGTCTTTCTTAATTTCTTCCATAAATGTTCTGTGGTTTTTAGAGTACATATAAATAATATATAATAATATACAATAATAATATATTAATATTATTATTTAATTATTTAATATTATTAATATTATTTACCTATGATTTATTTAGATTTATGCCTAGGTATGCTACAGTTGTTGGTACAGTTGTAAATGGGATCAATTTCTTAATTTTTCTTTCTTCTGTCTCATTGTTAGTGTATAGAAATGCAACTGCAACTGATTTCTATATATGGATTAGAGCAGAAATCAGTGAAATGAAACCACAAGGTTGGTAGAACTGATCAATGAAACTAGAAGATTGTTCCTTGAAAGAATTGATAATATCATTAAACCCCTAGCCCAACTTAGCAAAAAGAAAAGAGAAAGGAACCAAATTAATGAAATCATGAATGAAAGAGGAGGAAATACAACTGACACCAAGGAAATACAAACAATTGTAAGAACATAATATGTAAGAACATAATATGTAAGAACATATTATAAGTAAATATATGCCAGCAACAACAAAAAAAGCAATCTGGAAGAAACGGATACATTCCTATGAAATTATAAACTACCAAGACTGAAACAAGAAGAAATAAAAAACCTGAACAGACCCATAACCAGCAAGGAAGCTGACACAGTTATCAAAAATCTCCCAATAAACAAGAGTCCAGGGCAAGATGGCTTCTCAGGGGAATTCTACCAGACATTTAAAGAACTAATACCTATTCTTCTGAAGCTGTTGCAAAAAATAAAAAGGGAAAGAGAATTTCCAGACTCTTTCTATGAGGCCTACATTACCTTGATCCCAAAACCAAACAAAGACCTCACCAAAAAGGAGAATTTTAGACAAATATCCCTAATGAACATGGATGCCAAAATTCTCACCAAGATACTAGCCATTTGGATCCAAACATACATCAAAGGATTATTCACCACAACCAACTGGGTTTTATGACTGGGCTACAAGGGTTATTCAGCATTTGAAAATCAATCAATGTGATACATCAAATTAATAAAAGAAAGGACAAGAATCATATGATGCTCTCAACTAATGCAGAAAAAACATTTGACAAAACACAGCATCCTTTCTTGATTAAAACTCTTCACAGTGTAAGGGTAGAGGGAACATACATCAATATCATAAAATCCATCTATGAAAAGCCCATAGTGAATGTCATTCTCAATGGGGAAAAACTGAGAACTACTCCCTTAAGGTCAGAAAGACTGTCACCACTGTTGTTCAACATAGTACTAGAAGTCCTAGTCTCAGCAATCAGACAAAATAAAGTGAGGCATTCAGATTGGCAAAGAGGTCAAACTCTCACTCTTGGCTGATGACATGATACTTTATGTGGAAAACCCAAAAGACTCATACAGGAATTCAGCAACATGGCAGGATATAAAATCATTATGTCATTTATATAACACTTTTGATAATGACCTACATTTTCTTGCTATGCTATATTTTATCACAGCTCTCTGGCAGAATACCATCTATAGTGCATTCAGTAAATCCAGTCATTTGTTTTCTCCATGCCTACATCTGATCACCTAATGTTCGTAGAGCAATTCCCACTACATACAGATTTATTTCTTCATAAATTTAAGTTCAATTGTCTCACCACAAGGACCTTTGGTATTCCAGGACAATTGTATTGGTTTTTTTCTGGCCAACTGGCCTTTCTACTCTGCATAATACATATTATAAACACCCCTTTCCCCACATTCTCAGCAGATGACCTTAGCTCCCATTCATAACAGAAAAAAATATTTAGGTTATAGAGTGGAGTGGCCTTATTTGCCAACACAAGGTTCAGACCTTCATATATCTGCATGTATCCTATCCTTCATTTCTTTTGTAATAGGGGGACTAACAGTACTCTTAATTTAGGCTAATCCCTCAATTCTTTGTATTCCACCCACTCCACTTCTCAAAAACCTTAAATTGCCATTTCTTTTCTTCCATTTATATTCAATCTCACCTACAAATTAGCTTCTTGTTAGAAATAATAACTAGCACTTACGTGGTTCTTACTGTGTGGAAGACACTGTCTTAAATAATTTACATAATAAACTCACTGCAGGTTTAAAACACATTCTACAGTAGTATTTTTATACCCATTTTATAGATAAACTGAGGTACATGGAGATTAATGGTTTTTCCCAAGGTCACCTAGGTGGGAAATGGTAAAGCTTGGATTTGATACCTGCCATTTCTACCTCAGAATCTTTAATTATGTTATGTTGCATTTCAGATCCTGTAAAAAATCCCAGTGAACCTTCCCCAATCCTCATCTCAGGATTCTCAGCAGTCTCACTACTGTTAGCTGCTTCTTCCTTCCTGAAATGCCCTCTCTCTTACCTTTTTATTTTGACATGGAAGTCTCTTGTCTTCTCTTTACCTGCTTGACTTCTCACTCTCTCTCTGTATTCTAATCCTGTCAGTGTGCTAGGATCCATCGAGTCTCAGCTGTAGGCTTATAACTGTCATTACTCTATAATTTTTCTACAGGTTATTTCATTCACAGCCATAGTTTCAATGGCTGTCTGTTTTCAGATGATAGATACATTTGTATTTATAGCCACAACTATCCATTTGAATTCTAGATCCTTAAATCCATTGTCCATTTTTCTTTCACCTCTTCTATATCCCCATAGTACTTCAAAGTCAGCATGTCTAAAGGCAAACTCATGAACTTGGTCCTTTTCTGTTATTCTCTGTGGCAATGAAGGGCAGCACTAATTGCAGTTGCAAAAGAAACCAGGATTATTCTTGATAACTCCATATGCATCATCCTCCACCTTGAATCCATTATCCAGTCTTTCTGGACTTTTCACCTACAACTCTTTGAATTGCATAGTCTCCAATATTCACCACCAATGACCCACTCTAATTTCAAATTTCAATGATAATTTCAAATTATCATTCACCTGGACTACTATTAATAATCTTATATTGTTTAGGAAATAGTGTGAAATAGGAAAGAAAAGTATGTATAACAAAAGAAAAAGATGAAATTTCTCTACAAAACTTTGTCAATTATATTCTTGGCTAGGTAATCAAATATTTGACAACTTGGGAAAAAAATCTCTAATATTTATAACAGGTTAGGGCCATTGGCATTATTTTGAATGCTTTTTCCTTTTAGATTTATCAATACAAAAACAAGAAACTGATTGGTTTGTTATTTATTTTATTTCTCTTTTTATAGAATTAGTTTATTCCAAATCATCTTTTTAAAGCTTTTTCCCTGTTCTAATAAAGAAAGTTGAGGACCCTAATTTATATCACTTAAAGCTAGCATATCTTTATTAAATAATTGTCATTTCTGAAAGGTATGCCTGCTTTCTCAAATGAGGGTTTGATTTTGACTAGATGATCATAAACTTTCTCAAGTTCCCTCAATGGCAGACCATGGTGAGGTTTGTATATTTCCTGCCTCCGTGATGTAATGTGATCCTGTGAAAGCATGGCTTTATTATGAAGTTTACAGTTTTTCTTCAAAATGTATGGAAATTTTGAGTTCTACTCAAATAATAAGCCTATTGGGGTGCCTGGGTGGCTCAGTGGGTTAAAGCCACTGCCTTCTGCTCGGGTCATGATCCCGGGGTCGTGGGATCGAGCCCCGCATCGGGCTCTCTGCTCTGCGGACAGCCTGCTTCCTCCTCTCTCTCTCTGCCTCTCTGCCTACTTGTGATCTCTGTCTATCAAATAAATATAAAATCTTTAAAAAAATAATAAGCCTATTTTGAAATTAACATGAATTTCTAGGTATGAGAAGAATCACCCTATTTACCTTGGAGTTTTTAATTCCTTGTGCATATTCATGTTGATTCTTGCAGGCAGTCATATGCCAGTTGAAAGCTGGTGTTGGAGAGGGAGCCCAAAAATAATCCACCAGAGAACTTCTCTGTCTCCTCAGCTCTGATAATTCAGGTCAATGTTTATCAAAATTTTTTCTGTCTTGTATGCTTCCTTTACAGTCTGTTGAGGCTACATGCTTAGTCAATATGTATAGAAGTTTATGGACATTTTCTAGAACCTGGAACATGATTTTACTATGGTTAATCATTTTGATGGTTTGCAGTCATTGTGCATTTGCTTTTATGACATAATGCTAGATGATTAATTTATGCTAAATCCTAAAAAGTGATATGAGATATGACTCCTGTTCTTGAGAAGCTCACATTATTTGGAAGGATAGAAATAGAAATAGATAATTTCCAAGTTCATAGGGAGAAATGCAAATGGAGCCTTGAGAGCGTAGAGAAGTGGCATTCAGTCAAGTCTGGTATTGCCAAAATGGCATTTATGAATAAACTCTAAAGAGTTCTCCAGAATATGTAGAATATTCATTTTTCATATCAGAGGCTGTTCTTTATGTAGCAGTTTATCACTTTCTTATTTGGAAGTTCTTACTCTGTCTCTTGCCTTAGAACACAAGTTTCATGAGGTCTAATGTCTGGCATTTAGTAAGAATTCAATAAACTCTGTTGAATATGTCTTGAAGACTTTTTAAAAAAACAAATTGTATTTATTGAGCAACTACTACAGTTTGTCCATTTTTATTGAGGACTGATGTAACAGGGCCCGAATTACTCTATATTACTCACTAGTCAGACCAAGATTCTGGTCGGTATGATAGCATTAATATTATTACACACAACAGATATTCTTGATTTAAAGTTGCTAGGTGCCTCTGTTTTCTTAGGGAGTCCAGGTATCTAAGGGATCTTTGAATCCAAACCAGAAGATGAGTTTGTTTTACTCATAATTGAAAGTGAGGAAGACAAGAGATGAATAACACGGTATATCTTGGATGGGTTACTGAGGGGCAGAGGTGTGGGAGTAACACATCCAACAGGTCTGTACTGAGGAGGCCTCACAACTAGAAATGTTCTTTCTTAAGGAACTTTTATTGTCTTCTTGGAAAAAAAACATGACTGGTAAGTCTGATTCTTCCCATTTTATATGGGAAGGCATGAAGGTAAGTCTTGAATCATGTTTAGAAGTCTGGCAAATAGTCAAGGCAGGGCAAGTGTAGATGTTAGCCCCAGTCAGGATGGTATACTAACAGAGACAAATGGTATAATGTGTCTGGGCTGTGGAAATGCAGAAGTGATGTGGGGGCAGTGGGGACTTAGATTTAAAGTCTAAGCATAAAGTCTGACTGTTGTTCAAGTGGTGTTGCTTCCTGCATGTCTTGATTGTTACTGGATGTCTTTCTACATACTAAATGTTGACTATATCATTTCTCTATCAGGAAACTGAAGATGAAATTTTTACCTTTTAATCACCAGACTGCTGTCACTTTTAGAGAAAAGCTCTAAATTTAGTTATAAAACATAAGGACCTTAACCATAAATAGCACGTAGTTCATTTTGCAATATTAATATTACATCACTTTCTGGTTAGAGATAGAAAACACAATTTGGATACAATAAAAAAAAAAGGACAGAGGGAAAAGTAATTACCTAAAATCTTGTCATCTTGAGATAATGACCCTTCATCACTTTTTTTTCTGATTATGAGCATCATACATACTTGTTGAAAAATTGTCTTCCTGACAAATTCATTCTCTAAAACTACTTGAGTGTATTTCTTCTGTGAAATCTTTGATTACCCAAGGGGTCATTTATCTACCTTCCTATTACGGTATACCTATTTCATGTATTCACATTGATATGCATTTTTCATTCAGTGCTCAAGAAATTTTTTTTTCTTTTTCTTTCCCACTTAATTTTTCTTTTCTAAAGCAAAGGCCTTGACATACTTGTGTTCCCTGCATGTAGACACAGTGCCTAGTATGTTAGTCTCTCCAAATGAATGAATGGTCATCAGTTTATAAATAACAATTTTCCATAGTGGCTGCACCAGTTTGCAACCCAACCAACAGTGCACAAGGATTCCTTCTTCTTCACATTCTTGCCAAACTTGTTTCTTGTGTTTTTGATATTAGTCATTCTGACAGGTGTGAAGTGATATCTTATTGTGGTTTTGATTTGCATTTCCCTGATCATGAGTGATGTTTAACATCTTTTCATGTGTGTGTTGGCCACATGGATGTCTTCTTTGAAGAAATGTCTGCTCAGGTCTTCTGCCCATTTCTTGATTGGATTATTTGTTCTTTGGTTGTTGAGCTTGATAAGTTCTTTACAGATTTTGGATACAGATTTTTAGCTCTTTATCTGATATGTCATTTGCCAATATCTTCTCCCATTCTGTCGATTATCTTCTGGTTTTGTTGACTGTTTCCTTTGCTGTGCAAAAGCTCTTTATCTTGATGAAGTCCCAATAGTTCATTTTTGCCTTTGCTTCCCTTGCCTTTGGTGATGTTTCTAGGAAGAAGTTGCTGCATCTTCTGCTCATTTTTAAATTGGATTATTTGTGTATGTGTGTGTGTGTGTGTGTGTTGAATTGTATAACTTCTTCTTGTATTTTGGTCATTAAGCCCTTATCATATATATCATTTGCAAATGTCTTCTCCCATTCAGGGATTGCTTTTTTGTTTTATTGCTGGTTTCCTTCACTGTGCAAAGGCTTTTTATTTTGGTGTGGTCCCAATAGTTCAATTTTGTGTTTATTTTCCTTGCCAGAGGAGATATATCCATAAATATAGTGCTAAGGCCAATGTCCAACAGATTACTGCCCATGTTTTCTTCTAGGAATTTTATGGTTTCAGTCCTCACATATAGGTCTTTAATCTATTTTGAGTTTATTTTTGTATATGGTATAAGAAAGTAGTCCAGATTATCCTATTACACGTAATACCAGTTCTCCCAAACCATTCATTGAAGAGATTGTCTTTTCCCTATTTGATATTCTTCCCCTTTTGTTATAGATTTATTGAGCATATAAGCATGGGTCTGTTTCTGGACCTTCTGTTCTGTTCCATTGATCCGTGAGTCTGTTTTTTTAAAAAAGATTTTATTTATTTATTTGACAGAGAAAGAGACAAAGAAAGAGGGAACATAAGCAGGGGAAGTGGGAGAGGGACAAACAGGCTTCTTGCTGAGCAGAGAGCCTAATATGGGGCTTGATCCCCATACTCTGGGATTATAACCTGAGCTGAAGGCAGATGCTTAATGACTGAGCCACCCAGGCACCCTGCCATGTATTTATTTTTATGCCAGGACCATACTGTTTTGATTACTATAGCTATGTAGTATATCTTGGAATGTGAGACTGTGATAACTCCAACTTCTTTTTTTTCAAGACTTCTTGTGGCTTTAATACGAATTTGAGTATTATTTTTCTAGGCATGTGAAAAATGTTTGTATTTTGATAGTTATGGTTTAAATCTGTAGATTTCGGGGGAGGAGTCAAGATGGCGGAGAAGTAGCAGGCTGAGACGACATCAGGCAGCAGGAGATCAGCTAGATAGCCTATCAAAACATTCCAAACACCTACGAATCCAACAGGAGATCGAAGAGAAGAAAAACAACAATTCTAGAAACAGAAAATCGACCACTTTCTGAAAGGTAGGACCAGCGGAGAAGTGAATCCAACCTGATGGGAAGATAGACCCGAGGGGGAGGGGCCGGCTCCCGGCAAGCTGCGGAGCACAAAATCAGGACTTTTAAAAGTCTGCTCCATGGAGGGATATCACTCCAGAGGCTAAACTGGGGTGAAGACCTCACAGGGACAGCGTGGACTCAGGTCCCATGGGGTCACAGAAGGATTTGAGGTGTCTGAGTGTCGCAGAGCTCACAGGTATTAGAGCGGGGAAGCCAGCTGTGGAGACAGAGCCGAGGTTTCCTAGAGCCGTGGTCTGTGACATGGGCCGGTGCTCTGTGACATGGGCCGGTGCTCTGTGCGAGGGGTCCCCACAAGATCCGGGGAGACTCTAACCCGGGAGAGCTCAAGGATCTATGGGGTTCGGAGACTCCAGGTGGGACTCTGCCAGAGACAGAGACGCTTGGTCACAGGCTGGGTGAGCTCGGAGCACTCCCAGAAGCCAGTGAGACGGGACTGATTACGCACGATTTTCTCCAAGCGCAGTCCCAAGTGCGAACGGAGGCTGGGGAGACGGGAGTGATTAAATGCTTTTCTCGGAAAGCGCACTGAAGACTGGGGCCCCTAGCTCTCGGCTACTCTGAACCAGAGATTGGGAGGCCGCCATTTTCATTCCTGTCCTCCGGAACTCTACGGAGCGTTCAGGGAACAAAAGCTCCCGAAAGCGAACCTGAGAGGATTACTTAGCCCGGCCCCTGGTAAGGGCGGTGCAATTCTGCCTGGGGCAGAGACACTTGAGAATCACTACAACAGGCCCCTACCCCAGAAGATCAAAGAAATCCAGCCGAGACCAAGTTCACTTAACAAGGAGAACAGCGCATTCTTATCTGGACAAAATGACAAGGCAGAAAAACTCACCACAAAAAAAAGAACAGGAGGCAGGACCCAAGGCTAGGGACCTAATCAATACAGACATTGGTAATATGTCAGATCTGGAATTCAGGACGACGATTCTCAAGGTTCTAGCCAGGCTCGAAAAAGGCATGGAAGATATTAGAGAAACCCTGTCAGGAGAAATAAAAGCCCTTTCTGGAGAAATAAAAGAACTAAAATCTAATCAAGTTGAAATCAAAAAAGCTATTGATGAGGTACAATAAAAAATGGAGGCTCTTACTGCTAGGATAAATGAGGCAGAAGAAAGAATAGTGATATAGAAGACCAAATGACAGAGGATATAAAGAAGCTGAGCAAAAGAGAGACAAACAACTACTGGACCATGAGGGGAGAATTCGAGAGATAAGTGATACCATAAGACGAAAAAACATTAGAATAATTGGGATTCCAGAAGAAGAAGAAAGAGAAATAGGAGCAGAAGGTATACTGGAGAGGATTATTGTAGAGAATTTCCCTAATATAGCAAGGGGAACAAGCATCAAAATCCAGGAGGTGCAGAGAATACCCCTCAAAAT